>JAECUM010001869.1:0-24937 GCA_016617855.1 Megalonaias nervosa | reverse complement strand
AAATCCCTATTTACATCAGTTTTTCACTTGATCTCGATGCGAATCATTCAAACGGAGAATTCCAATCTAATTTTAAAAAAGACTGGGCCTAAAATGTTCCTAAATTCTTCTATGTAAACATTCCATTGACAACTTACAATCATGGAAAAAGTTAGATATTTCTATTTACATTACCTAAACTACAACTTACAATCATGAACAAATGTTAAGCACACACTTAAATATAAAAACAATAAGATAAGTCGTGCGTGCAATAATTAGCGTTATTTACTATATTCTGGAGTTAAAATAGAAAGTATTTTTCAGACTGAATATGAAAGCAATATTCCACGCCCATATATAAGGTCTAACTTCTTTATTGCAGATAAAATATTTGCACTCAGAAATTAAAAAGTCATTTGAAAGGGGAAAGAAAAAAAAATCAAAAGAAGCATCAATATCATTTTTGAATAAGAAATAAAGAAAGAAAAAGCTATCCATATATTCCGAAGCACACTAATGACAATTCTCATTTGGCATAAAACTCTAATGACACGATCTTTGATGATGCAGCTTGTCTTCAACATCTAAACCACTTGCCATGTTATGAGAATAGTTATGCTTTCTGTCAAGCTCATTTTATGAAAATTATATTTGGAAAAACATCAGTTTAGATGCAGCAAGTGTGTTATCATCTTGAAGGTGCTAGTTACCAAAGAGAGCTAACGGAGTTAACCTTTCTCGTTTGTTACATATAGTTCACGTGCTACAACCAAACAATACTCTAGTAATTCATTATTCTCTCACAGCGTTAAAGTCCGTATAATATGACATTGGTTGTTGCATGTAAACCACATGAAATTTTACAAGTAAGTCCAATTTTAATACAAACTATTTCATAGCTAAACATTTAGTCATAGGCACCGGTGTATGACGTCATATTTAATTTTTTAAAACATCTCTTGCAATTGAAAATTTGAAAACATGCTGACAACGTTTGTGCCATATGCTATTTTCAGATGAAGAAATATTTTTTTAAAAAAGTTTTGTAAAATTTGAAAACAAATACAGTTTAACCATAAACTTAATTTACAACTAGGTCAATGACAGTTTAATGTCCTCAATGAATGTTACGGTGAGTGTTGCATTTTTACACGTTCTATTCGATAACGTCGAAGTGCTTGATTATTGATTGCGAGTTGTCATTTGGGAAATGATACTCTATAAGGGCTAATGTGTCAACGGTTTCTCTTATCGTGTCAACAAATTTGCAGCTGTTTGCTGGATGCTGAAGACTTTAATGTATTTTGTTCAGCCCAAGACATTTAAAAGATATAATAGGTATTATTTCCTTCCGAACAAGCTTCCACAACGAATGATACGATATGTGTGCTTAAAATCTTAAGATTAAATTTGATATGTCGTCTTATAAATAAACCAAAGTATTTACTCCATTAATGCGCTCTACGTATTTGACAGGATTGGACCGAAGATGAAAAGCTGTACAGGTAAAACCTGCCAATCATCACGCAACACTTTACATTAAATAGCTGTTTGACGCAATTTTTCAGCACACGCATCATGCGCCGGCAGGTCTGGGTCTGTACAGTTTGTTAGGAGCAATGAGTAGAAGAATCAGTTTGGACCCTGATCTGCAGGCGCATTATGATATCGCAGATCAGGATCTGTGTTGTTTGCAGATGTACTAGACTTATAAGCGAGTACATACGGTATTATAAAAGGATAGAAACTGATCAAAAAATTATTATTAGTCAGGTAATGATTTTAGGCACGATTTGTTTCAGAAATTCGATTTTATTTCAATCAGCTATCACTATGATAAAATTTGTCAGGTTTTAATAGTCTTGATTGCATTAGGCCGGAGAACATTACACCACGGTAGTAGTCATTTTAATAAATGAAGGAGAAATATGAAACAAGGAAGAAGTAGCGGGGGATAGTGTTCAAGCTACATTTGTATTCACTGAAAGAACATATAATCTTGTTTTGAAATTGCATACAGAATGAACATCAAAATTGATGAAATAAGGAGGCAGAACTTTAAATTAGGCGTGTTGAGTAGTTTGAGGAGAGCTGCCTAAAATCTTAATAATATAATGGAGAAAATAGTTTCATTAAAAGCGAGTTGATGAATAATTACATTTTTCTGGTTGCACGATACTCTTGTGTAGTACATAGGCTAATTTTAAGGTGCGAAGCATTTTGTTTAAAGCATTAGCGTTGTGTATTTAGTTTTCATTTAACTGTGTTGGGAAGTGAATTTTTACTCCTTGTTTAGCTATTTTATAACTTTTCATAATTTCTGAACACGAACCAGGTAAAATTATAAAGTTCTTACCAGGAAAGATTTTGCCAGCCAATAAATTGCAAATAAAGAATTTATTTGATCATTAAGAATCTTAATTTTGCAAGAACAGAGAGACTTCAGTTTATTCAGAGTAATGCAAGTCTATGCACACAAATATCCTTTTTAAGCAATGTTTAGACATAATGTTCGGAGCACTTTATCGGTATTTTGTATCGATTTTGCTATCATTGGATGACGTCTACTTGATTCGAAGTAAAACAAAAGAGCTTGGGATGAGTTTGAGCATTATTCAAGGTCCATTAGGTATGACTTAGACAGTGTCACATTTTCACAAATGTTATCAGAAAAACGTTTGATTTTAGTCTGTTTTTAAGTGCCTGACATCCTATGGGAAAACTTTGTATCAGTGGTTGAAGGACTTCCTTATTTGTTGCAAACCTTTCAAGTACAATCGGCTGAAAGTAAAGCAATTACAGGGTTTTAAAAGTGACCCAAACAACCAAATTAAATTGCATAAATGTTTGTGTAAGGAATGAAAATAAACATATTATTTGGTCAAATTGGTTCTATCTCTGAGTGAGGAAAATGCATTCTTCTTCTTCTTCTTCTTGTTATTATTATTATTATTATTATTATTATTATTATTAAAAGCCGAACGGTGCAAATGTAGCCGTTGCATGGATTGGCGGGGAAAGTGTAAATGATTCTAAACTTTCATGAACTCTACGTAAAACAAAAAACTATTATATTTAACCAAAGTTTAACTCGGTCTCGATATGAAAAGAGTGATCTCGAAAATAATAGATCTGAATTCACTTGTAGTGAAAATATTTAGATAAACCTCTCTAAAATCAATAAATTTTTAGTTAGCTTTCGGAAAATAAATATTCATTTCGTTAAAAGCCGAATCTCAACGTTTACAAACAGCCGATGTGCATTTGTATAGTTTCGTACTATAGCCCGAATATAAGTCATTTACCAAGTGTATTACATGACATACAATAATGCTCTTTACCAGGATTTCAAACTAGTATAAATATGAAGGGTGCTGTTGTGATTAGAATCCTTTTTTTTGTCAAACAACAAACAGATCAATATCCCCTTGTTCATTATCTTCTCAAATATTTTGGTCATCTATAGGTATAGAAAAATACTCACAGGAGATAACCAGTTTTAGTCATTATGCGCTTTGCTTGAAATATCATTCTTTGGATATTGCCGCTGTGTTATAACCATTGAAGCAATGTTTGTGTGGTGTTGGTGATTTTCCAATCATTTCTGAGATGACATGTTAAATTTTCAGAATGTAAGATATTGGTCATGATTTTTATCTTGTGTGACATTGTAGCATATACACTTTGACAGTGTTTACTATTTCTCTGTCTTTACTTCCAATCCGATTGGCTTCTTTGTTTTTTTAAAAAATTTATTTTGAACATGACTGAGCTATATCCTGGTTACTGTGGAAGTGTGTGAAAGTTGTTACCACCAAAACAATATATGAATTGCTAATAGCTAGGCATGAGGGGGAAAATTCAGACACAGTTATTCTTTCAGGAATCTATTGGTTTGTAATGTATATAGTTACTAAAACATACAACGAATGAACAAAGTGTTGAAGTTATACGACCAGTGAAGGACTCCGCAATTACAAACAAACTTGGTGACAATTACATACCTAACATAACGGATCACTGATTTGAACAACTTAAAAGGCAAGACCGTTTCATTTTATTTTACAGTTTCGTGTATTACAAATTTACTTAATTATATCAGACCATATGCGTTTTATTATTTATTTCCCATTTTCACTCGGTTTCAAAACCACTCTCGGTGGCCTAAGTGGTTAGAGCGTCCTCCTCGGATGCGGGAGGTCGCTGATTCGAATCCCGGTCGAGTTCTATCAAAGAATAATAAAAATGGTACTAACAGCTGCCTCTCCAGGCTCTCAGCATTAAGAGGTTAGTGTTAAGACTGGTCGGCCTGGTGTCAGGATGATGTGACTGTTTTGGACGTCATGCTACGTGTCTGCGGCATGATGCCGCAGTGCTAGACATCACTATAAACTGCCACACTGCAGACATCGTAGCGATATGACTGACACATTATTAAAGCCACGTTAAAAATCCAAATCCCACACACAAATCACTCAGTCATTCGGTTTCATATTTTCCACTTGAGTTTCCAGGAATTTACCACGAAGAGGTCACAATACCATCAGAGACATACAGAGACTGAAATAATTACAAAAGTTAATGGGTCTTGTAATTTTTTTATTGAATGGAATATTTTTAATTCTAAATACAACTTGGTTTAAGCGCATTTTATTTATTTATTTGCAGTTGACGACATATTAAATATCATATACACGTACAGATATATCGGAACATTAAAATCAAAATTAAAAAGAAATATTGAGTATTCTGAATATGAAAATAAGTAGACAACAGTTCTTTGCACCACGTACATAATGGTACAAAATCTACATTGAATTGAATTCAACAGTTTTCAGAGAGGTGATAGAAGATGATAGAGAAAATATTGCATGACTTTAATACAGAATCAATACTGTTGGTGTCAAAGGATAATACATATTTGCGTACGCATTTGGATGGAATTAACGTGTGATCAGAGCTAATTATGATGACGAATATCGTTTTAGAAAATAAAAGTTTTAATATTTTTAATTTCAAAATGAAGAAAGATATATTTATTTGGTTTAAGAAAATGGACAGATTTACAGATTACATTGAAAGCAGCAGCAACCCTGATGGTTAAAACTGTACAAGAAGAAGGGATAACTTGCGTATTTGGTAAAGGCAAAGACACAAATTTTATTCGGTCAAGCTTACAATATACATTAATGATATTGTAAACTTTAAAAGGCCTATTTACAATGATGCAATAATCACAGAGATATAATTAATGGAAAACAAAATCCGATATTAAATAGTACATGGCGACTTGCCATCTGAAATAGCTGTTTTAAATTCAACTAATGAAATGACAATTTTTTTATATCTTAAATCTGAAATTAGTCATACGTTTGAAAGCATTACAAATTGTTGAAAATACAAGTTCCAGCTTCAGACTGTCATCATGTAGGCTTGCTGATAGCACCTAACAATAATTTATCAAGCATAAATTGTTCTCTGGGTAATGACTGTAGCTACACGAAGTGAGTGCTTTAATGAGCAAGAAAAAAAAAAAAACAATATTCGAGACACACTTTTGTTAAGATTCAAAAAGTCCCATAGCTTACACAAATGTAAATCATTTGTGCGAACAAACAATGCGACACAAAAGAAAGGAAGATACACGGAATTTAGAAAACCTAAAAGTAGTTATATTTGGAGCAGCAGAGAGGGTGAACCCTACAACTTTGTAGAGACGTTATTTTTGAAAATTAAGGGTTCCTACGAAGGCTGAAAAAAGAAGTTTTTGCCTTAATAATGAAAACTTCTTTAATTGACCAGATTTTTTCACAATCTGGTCACATACGTATGTCATTCACCCTCTCTGCTGCTATAAATTAAACAGCCATTATAGATATTATCAATAATGAGTATTGGAGAACCACACTCAGCTAAATTAGCTCGAGAGCGACTAGAGGCAATTAAAAAATATCTACCTGTTCGCGATTCTGTTAAGCAACAACTACAATCACGTCAGGAGTCTCAGGTGGAATTTACAGAAGGTACAGAAAAATTATTTAAACCGATTGTCGAACCAACAAAGAAAATTGTTACAGCAACTGAGGCAACACAAAGAGCTCTTGCAACATTGCCTGCTGATATTGCTGGTCGTATTCAAGCTGCTCAACCACCACCCGTTCAACCTCCTCAACCACCAAGAACCAGAACTAAGATAATGGATAAATTTACACCTGAAGGTATCGCTGCTATCAAGGATCCAAACCAATTATTTGATATTGCTGGGTTTGGATATTATGAAAAACAAAAATATGTAAAACCAGAACACGTTAAATCTCTGAAACCTGACAATTGGATGAGAGATATATTTCGCATCCATACTGGTATTCCAGAAATTAGATCTAATGAAGATATTGAAAGTTTTAACAAATTTAATGAGGTTGTATATATATATATATATAGAAGAAAGAAAACAATTACAGAAACCAGCAAAAACATTTGGAGAACAATTTCCACAATCACAATTACTATCACCACTACCATCACCACTACCATCACCACAATTACTACCACCACTACCATCACTACAATTACTACCATCACAATTTGAATTATCACCACCACAATTTGAATTATCACCGATATTAACACCGATCTCTAAAATAGAACGAAAAGTACGAGATATAAAACAACAACAAGAACAAAAACAACAAGAAAAAATAAAACGATTACGAGAACAACGAAAAAAAATCATTTGAGCAATCACCACTACCATCATCACAACAACAAGAACAACAATTTCAAGAAATGATGAAACGAATTCAATCACCACGACAACCAGTTAGAACAACAGAGAAAGAAAAAGAATATCAAGATCCTGGCGCAACTGGAAGTGGTTTAGGAAGTGGTCTTATTACTTGTCCCAATAACGTTCTCGCTGATGTTGATCGACTAGAAATTCTCATCGGAGGAAAACGAGCTGGTAATAATTCCCCAGAAATCATTAATGAAGTAGCTGATATTTGTAAACGATTATTTAGTGGCGGTATTATGGATATTAATGTATATCGATCTCTCATTAATGAAATCGCCGACGATTATTACAGTGATTAGATACAATTAGTGATAAAAACAATTAATAATAACAATGATCGTGCATGGTACTCAACGTGGACCTACCATGGTCAGGGTAATAAACTCTCGATTACCTGTACACAGAGCAACCTAAGGGGATGGACTAGGTGATATTGTTCAGAGTCTGTTTACAAGAATAGCCCCAAAAGCAATACCGATTGCAAAGCAACTAGGAATGAAAGCTATTGATGTTGTTCGTGAAAAAGGTGTAAGCGCTGTTGGTAATCTTGCTAGCAAAGCATTCTCAGCGATCAAAGATAGACTAACAAGATTAATACGCAGACCGGCCCGATCTCAACCTGTGAAATTGCCCAGCACTGAAGTGATGCCCGCAAGCGTAAGTAAAATAATAAATCAAGCCGCTAATCAAAAACTAGCGGAGTTAGCTGAGATCCCGATGTCTGAGAAGGAAAAAAATATAACCGCTAGTCTGATAGCAGGTAGTGGTCTTTATGTTAGACGAAGACGATAATAATAAAGATGTTCAAGCGTATTTCTAACACCGCGTTTGACATAGACGCACCAGTTCTCAAAGATGAGTCTGTGCGCGATTATCAATATTATTCTTATGACGCCCGAATTCCAGATCAGCGTGGAAGAATCGAACTACAGGTTCAAGATACAAGTAGATATTTCTTACCCGCTGAAGCATTTATTGAAGTCGAAGGTGAAATTTTAAATAACGTTAATCCTGCAGCACCAGCAGCGTATGCCGCTAATGATAGTGTTGGTTTTGTTAATAATGGTATTATGGCGTTGTTTGACAGCGCTACGTACATGATCGACGGAAAAAATATTGAATCAATTCAGAAAGACGTCGACGTTGCCACAACAATACTTGGTCTTGCAAGATACAGCGATGATTATTCGAGATCGGCTGGACCATCAATGATGTTTACAAAGGATACAACTGATTTTCCAGAAAGTAGAAACGTAACTATTGGTAATGTGAGAGATGCAGGAGGAGCTGCAGATACCACTGCAGTATTATCGATGAATGCAAATTTTAACTTAGGATTTGCAGTGCGTAAATCAATGTTAAAAGGTGATAGGAGAGCATTTTCATGTGCAATTCCGTTGTCACACATCTTTGGATTCTGTAGAGATGTCAGAAAGGTTATTTTTGGAGCTAAACACACAGTTGTACTCGTACGAAAAGGTACCGATGATGATGCAATCTGGCGACCTGGTGCAGTTGATGCTGGTAAAGTAATTCTTACAAAACTTTCCCTATGGATGCCAGTAATGACTCCATCGATATCTGAAGAAAACAGGTTGTTATCTTTCATGAGTCAAGGTGGTAAATCAACGTTGTCATGGTTGACTATGACTACAGATAGTTTTCAAAGTACAATTAACGGTTTATTCACATGGCAAATAGCTTCTCAGCAAGGTGTTTCTGCACCAAGACACATATTTATTGCATTACAAAATAATGCACGAATAAACGATCAAGATGAAAGTATTATGATATTTGACAAACTCGGTGTTACTGAGGTTTCATTAAGGATAAATGGACATCAAGAACCATCCGAGGATATTTTGTTAGATTTTGGTCAAAATCATGTAGCACGTGCATATCATCGTCTCATGTCGTTCATGGGTCGTGATCAAAACATTGATACTGGTTTACAAATATCGCAGCTAGATTTTACATCGCTGTATCCGATTTATTACTTTTCTCTAGAACATTTAGATTTAACTAGACAATCTGTTGTAGATATACACTTTCGAGCTCGTGTTAATAGAGATGTTGTAAATATCCCTAATTACAGAGCAATAGCCGTTATACTCAGCGATAAATCGATGTTACTCGAAGGAGTTGGTGGACGAATGAGAGTTATTGATGCTCCAGTAGAAAACATGTAATTAGATCGTTCATAATATTAATAATGTCATATCATCACGTTAGTGTGAGTCTGACTCCTGGTCAGATTAAAAGGTTGCAATCAGCATCAAAAAATAACTGGAATAAAAATATCGCTAAAGCGAGAACAAATGACCGGTGCAAATAAACTATCGTTGACCGAGCGTCAGTTTAAAAACTTCAACGACGCTAAAAAATCAAATAAAGGCGTCAAACTTAATCTTTCTGCGGGCGTCATCAAAGATATTGCTAAAACGGGTGGTATATTTCCGCTTCTTGCAGCAATACCAGCATTAATAGCAGCTGCAGCCCCAGCTGTTGCAAAGGCAGCTGCGCTAGGTGCTGTTGGAACTGCTGCTGGAATGGCGTTAAAGAAAGCAACTGGACAAGGAATCAAAAAAAAGGGAAGAGGTTTAAGATTACCAGGAACCCCACACTGGTACGGAAAGGGTCTAAGATTACCAGGGACAGTTTACTAATAACACCCATGTCCAATTTTGATTTACTTAATGCTGCTAAGCAATTAAAAATAAAAAATTTCAGAGGTGTTTTATGCGCGATCAATTACCTACCGTTGCAATGCAACATGAAACCGGTATCATTAATCTCGATAAAAATTCTGGATCAGGCACGCATTGGGTTGGATATGCAATTGATCCACGTGGAATTATTTATTTCGATTCGTATGGATTAGCACCACCAAAAGAATTTCTTCATTATGTCAGCAATAATACTGCTCCAATCTGGTATTCAACGCTACCGACACAAAAAATAACTGATCCTCCAATATGCGGCCGTGAAACCCTCGCTATGCTTGATGCTGTATCAAAATCAACAGCACCGCCTCATAAAGTCATACACGCGTTCACTACACTACGTCATAACACTTAAACTGATATCAGTAAATATAATGGTAGATATTTATGGAAGATCCTCAGGTAGAGCTCAGAAGGTCGATTTATCTAAATACGCAACTCTTGATCAGCTCAGAAATGAAATCGATGATTTATTAAATATCACAAGTGTGGATCAAAATGAAGTCGTCGTTTTCAGGACAAACAAGGACGATTAAAAACGAGTAACATACAACTACCAGATGTATTTATACGAATTCCCAACGCGGTTGTTAATAATATCGTTACTTTCACTGATCAAGGTAGAATACAGGATTCCGGTAAGTCGGTTAACGATTATGTTAAGAAAACTGGTGATATATTTACCGGTGACATTATTATGTCAAGAAGAAAAATTACATATCTTGGAGATCCAATAGCAGATACAGACGCAGCAACAAAAAAATATGTCGACGATCAAGAATCCAAATACGTGTCAGTGCGTGGTGGTATAATGCGTGCATTTCTCGACATGAATAATAATGGTATTAATAATCTCAGAACACCAGAAACAGATTTCGACGCTGTAACGAAGAAATACGTCGACGATAAGGAAATTCCAATAACTACTTCAGTAACGACTATCAATGATGGAATTGCTGCATTTAGAACTGAATATTTTAATCATGTACAAACATTTCTAAATTTTCGTAGAAATGTACACAGATCTATTAACGACTTTTTTGGAACTCCACCTACTGTTATTATTAATCTCGCTGACATTAACGCAAGACTCAACGATATCATTAGTGGTATTCCTAATATTATTCAAAAAACTAATCTCGTTAAAATTCCTCACAAGCAGATCATTAATATCGTGTACACAGTCGCATCAGGAAAGGCAACATGGTCGCAGGAAAATAACACTTTTAAACACACTGCAGAGGTTACTGGTGTATACAGATTATCTGTATTTAGTAGTGCAAAATTCAGTATATTTACCACATTTCCATGGCGTCATTCAACCGATGATTTTTCTGGAATTGTGTCTATAGTGTTAAATAAAGATGTCGAGGAAACGTTTATGCTAATAGCGAATGATAAAAAGTTAACCGCAGCGACTTATTAGTGGTGTATTGAGTTTGTAGCTGAAACTCCCGAATTAGTTACTTAAATAAGTATAATGAATCAAGAATCATTTATCGACGTTCAACGTCACAGATACGCTCAAGTATGTGAGTGTCAAACTAAACTAAAAAATATCATCGACGATTACACGATAAAGGTAAAAAAATATCGTCGTCGTATGGTTGTTATTGATATAATGGTATACTCGGTTTCTGCCGTTATTGCTGGAACTGGATTATTATTATCAACAATAACGATGACAGCGCCTGCAGTTGTAACGATTATAGTTTCAACGACAACAACATGTGCAGGTATTTTCAGTATTATCTCTAAAAAAATATCTACGTGTACGAATGATAAACTAAACGAGTACGTGATGAAATTGCACACAGCAACAGCCGCATACACTAAATTATGTTCGTATATTTCAGCGTATCTCGGTGATGGTAAAATATCCGATGAGGAGTTCGTAACGATAATGAAAACCTACGATGAAGCGTTCATAGTGGAACGCGACGCGTTCTCTAGTGACGGAAAGATGGAGAATTAAATAATAACGATAATAATAATGTCATCGTTAGAATTACTTCAGCAGATCGTGGCTAATACAACGCCGTCAAAACTACTATGATATCATTAAGTTCAACCAATCCTGAATTTAGCGTTAATTTTCCGACTGCAATTCCAGCAAAGGAAATAGCATTAGCGCAATTACGAGTTTATTATAGTTGGCCAAATATCAGGTCAAAACCATTTGGTGGACAACAACCAAAAAATTCACTGGTATTTGCGAATAAAAATAAACCGGATGGAACACCTGATTGGCAAGTTGTTGGAATTTCAACGGGTAGTTATCAAATAGAACAGATTAATGATGAATTTCAACGCAGAATTAAATGTATTACAGGAAAAGAGTCTAAAATAGCGATTACTGTTCATGAACCAACACTATCCGCGGTAATTGAAATAAATTCTCCTGATTACCTCGTAGATATTTATCAAAGTTCGATCAGATCCGTGTTAGGATGGCTTGAAGTTGCACCTGTTTATAATGGAGTTTCAGAACCAACTAAAGATGAGTTTAAAACGAGTGAAGAAAAATTCATTAAAGATCCAGAATATCGAAAAAAACAACCATGGAGTAATACAAGATTTGGATTTCCAAACGAAGATAGATATTATTTTACCGATTTTGACTGTAAAAGGATCCCCAAGTTGAATAAAGCATTATTTATTTTTAACATAGACACCAAGACGAAGATTAGTTCCTATACGGTTGATGTAGAATTTATTAAACATTTTTTAGATACTCTTAAACACGAATACGATAAAACGTTTAATGATTTAAGAAATTTACTTATTTCATTATCACAACATTATAATGAAAGTGTAAAGCAGCAAATAATTGAGTCAATAAAACATTTAAATGATATCTTATTCGATTTATACATCGTCAATCGAAGTATTATAATCACTGCGACTAAACTCGATGGAAATCGTTACACAAATCCAGAATCTAAACAAGTATTTCTTAATCGTTATTAAATAACAGAAAAAGATTTACCAACATTTGTTATACCAGATTTAAATAGCGCTGAAATGAAGAAATCATTAAGTGATCTTATTGAAGAATATTATCCGGGAGTAATTAAATCGTGGAAAAAAATAGCCCCACCACCGGTTATACTAAAACACAATAACAATCCCTTTGGTGCCGGACGTCATATATCGCCAGGCATTGTAAACATAACAACAACAATTGCAGTCAATCTGGTATGTGATGTTACTGAAGGTAGCTATCAGGTAGATCTTTCTAAATCTAGCCACCGCAGTGGCACTGCGGAGCAAGGGTATATATTATTCAGTTTTAGTCCGTTGGTCCCTCCTGGTTCGTTAATTGTGTCAGAACCAATTAACCCCGTTTACCTGCGAGTTCATAATCCATTATTATCAAGAATACATTTTAAACTCACAGACCAAAATAATAGAATTCTGGACACGAGGAACGAAGTGCTAAATATAAACCTGTATGTGAAATCATAATACGTTATTATAACAATATCCGGATGTCTATTCTTTTTGTTTACATAAAATCCGTGCACAATGAAATCTAGAAAGCTGTGGCTGCATATTGATTATTCCATAACAGCTGTGCTGCGTAAAGTTATTTTAAGAACCGCTATATAACTAAATCAATATCCGCTGTTACGGCCCACGCATAGACTCAGTGTTATACAGAATTATATATATTTTGGAAACTAGAAATATAAAATCTCATTTTAGACAGAAAAATGTAGTTTTTGTTAAGAATATTGTAATTTTTAGGAATGACTGACACATTGTTAAGCTAAGGTTATTGGCAAACACATACTAACTTTTTCAATATGTATTTATAACAAGGTCCGATAGCTCAGTTGATAGCGCGTAGAAACTCTCATCCGGAGGGTCATGGTTCGAAACCCAAGAAGGATAAATTATCTGCGGGGGGCGATTTTATGCCAAAATTTATAATTTATTGGGGGCTCCAGCCACCCCGTCTTCAGAGTACACCAATCCACTACGTCAACACGTGGTGGATTCACTTTTGTGAATCACCCATTGGTTGATCGTTATGGGTTGGTGTGCTGGCGTGAAGACGGCATTTCATCATCATCATCATCATATCATCATCATATCATCTCATCAAAAATATACAGCGGGGGTGATATGAGGTCGTGACCTTGTGACTTCACTAAAGGGGTACCCCACACAAGGGCCATTCCAAAAGACACAATCGCAAACTAAAAATAAACCTAATGAGATTCGAGGTCACAAAGACCAATCAGCCTTTGAGTTCTTAGAGTTTCGGTTACGGATATCTAGGAATTCTTGTAAGGCAATAAACAGAATCTGATTGGTCACTAAAATAAGACCTACACGTGTATAAACAACCCTCTGAGTTCCTTAGAGTTTCGGTTACGGGTATTTAGGAATTCTTTCGGGGGTAAACTAATAACACGTATAGACAACCCTCTGAGCCTCTAAAGTTTCGGTTACGGATATTTAGGGGTCTCTTGAGGGGTAAATGTCTAAACAAAGATTCGGAACCTCATTAGGTTTATCTGATACAACTATGGAATGGTAGACCGAATGTCACCCCGCGCTGTATATTTTTGTTTATTTTTATATTAAATAAACACTTATTATATAATGAATTTTGAAAATATCAATGTCATTGTTTCTGCGATAAACAAATTACAACATAACGGTATCAATGTATCTGATTATCTTAATGCTGAAAAGATTCTATGTGATTTTGACTCATTACAACAACGAAAGAACGAGAACAGATTCACGCTATCCGCTGATTACAAGTTTATGAAAATTATCCAACAAGGAATGTTAAAGTCACTGGCAACTGTCACTGATGATCAGGTAAAATTGTTTGTACCTCTCTCAAACGCTATTGACAAAATCAAGCTAGAATTATCTCATGAATACGAACAGAAAAAGATCATGAACTTTCGTATAAGACAATTAAGAGAACATTGTGAAAATACTAGTGAAAATGACAGCGACAATGATGGACCCCTGACTGTAATTATGGCTAAACAAAATCCTTGGGAAAATTAACATTCTGCTTAGTATAATACAACCTACACACGTGGATATTGTATCCCAACCATTATATTTCAGTAGGTATCAAGTACAATTGCACATTGTGTAATGTTTTCGTTGAGTTTGCTAGTTTTCGTTAGGTGAAAACCCCAGGAAGGTTAACGGGAATTAACATTAGGTTTTTGATTTATCGATCAAAAACCGGTTTTTTCCAGTTATTTTGTTTGTATTATATGCATTTTTATGATAAAAAATCCGGAAAAAACCAGTTTTTCATCGATAAATTTAAAACCTAATGTTAATTCCCGTTAACTTTCCTGGGGTTTTCACCCTCAGAATTTGTCAAAATCTGACTGATTTTCACTGATTTTTGGTTATTTTTCATGCAAAAAACGAGATTTTCGAACAAAAAACGCGGTTTTTCAGAACAAAATCAACGAAATAAAAAAACATTAAATATTTATAAAAATTATTTTTATTTGCAATACTGTTGAGATCCAAATTCACTGGTATGGACAATCAGGATACCTTTTGACATTAATTCGTATAAACGGATAACTACAATCATTATGCTTGACGGAGTGCTAAATTATTTGGTAACATTAAAAATACGGTAGACTAAACGTATTGAAATCTAATTTTTTGTGCAAATCTTTTGGAAAAAGTAGATCTTGTAATCCCGTCTGCCACGTATTGTACTGAAGGTGGTACTATGTCAAAATATTTGGCAGCAGAATTAATTGACTTGAACACAATTTCTTCACCATCTGCATTTACAGATTTAACAGGTCTTGCAAATCGTGCGCCGCCAGTGTTTCCAAACTTACAGTTTTCACTTTGCGTGATAATACGTAGATTTCCAAGTGAATTGTCAAGCTTATTGCCGTTGATGTGGTCAACCACATACCCATCTTTGATCAATCCAAAATAACACTCATAGGTAAATCTATGTGATAAATAATTTTTTTTCTTGCCATTAGTATTAAACGCAAGATAACCAGTATTGGTAACACTACCGACTGGTTTTTTCAATCTGCAGTTTCTAATCACACCTTCTCGAGATGCTTCATAATTGGTAAAGATTGGATGTGACACAAACTCATTTTGCTCCATTTATATATAATATTTATTTGTCTAAATCATTGTTTTTTGAAAATCTAGCCAGATAATCTTCTTCGGTCTTTATAGGAGAGTCAGCGTTATATTTTTTATCGTAATATCGTTTCAACTCTCTGTATTTTTTACCACCGCATTGCGCACACAGTTGAGTCCTTCCCCTCACTCCAGCACTACAAACAATACACGGTTTTGGTCCTAGACTCCCATTTCTGACGCATTGCATATGATAACTACAGTATTCATTCACGCATGATCTGTTACACGGAGACGTATAACCGATTTTTAACCAGTGGCAATGATTTGGTTGAATCATATACAAAAAGATTAATGTTCAATTAAATATATATTTGCCTTAATTATAATATGGAAGAATTACCCGCAATTGAACCCTACGCACCCAGATTCGATCTTGACAGACTACCCGAGTATAAACTTAGTATTTCGATGCAAGATCTAGCTTTAACGAATGCGGATATAACTAAACGTATCCGTGAGGCCAAGAAGGAATTTCGTGACGATGGTGCAGTTCATGCATGGTCAGCTTTCAGGATAGGACATATCGTTAATATGATGAACGACAAACGAGGAAAAGTAATTATTAATCACCTTGATAATCAAAAATATTTCATTTTAATAAAGTTTATTGTAGAGACAGATGACGATATCTGGATTATTCGTGATAAGCGTGATCCAGTCCGTGTGCAGTCCGGGGGTAATATTGTTCTCTTAAATAACAGATCCAAACCTGGAATACTTACTGGCATTGATAAACCGTATTATGAGAAATCGTACCCTGTAACTGCGGTTGTGTATGGAATATTTCCGCTGAATGATAAACCTAATGTTGCAAATCTCAAGCCGATGAAAATATCATCCTTGACTTTGTCAAGGATAAACTGTGTAGCTGAACGAGTTACAGAACATTTTACAAACGCGATACGTGGTAATGGCTTAACAGATTTAAGACTTAAAAAAATAAATGCCTGGGCAGAGTCGGTTAAAGATACCGGAGCGTCTATCAGCGACGTTGCTGAGCTAGAGAAGAAATTAAGATTTCCAATAGCAGTAAAAACATTAACCGGAGAGATTTTGTACAAACCGAAATATATAAAAAATGGAACTCCGATAGATATTATTGATCATAACGCGCACGCATGGACTGCTGCTGTAACGATATTTCCACGAGATAGAACGGTTAAATTTTATGACGGTGATATCTTTGATTTTATTAAAAATATTAGTAAAACCGATCCTGTTTCTGTTTGGTTATTTCAGAGTTCTGAGTATAATCATTATGATCAATTTGTACGACCCAATGGTGATATTTATCGTACAGAATCTCTCCATGAGGAAATGGAACATCTTGCGCAACGCCTTTGGCGTGAATATACCTCTGATGATGTCATAGTTAGACAATTATTGAATAACTGTTTTACTGTTCCGTCAGTCGCTGCTCATTTCGCTCAGGAGAAAAATTCATGGAAAACGACACGATCGGAATTTCTTGAAGATGTCAAGAAAAGTTGTATAGAATATGGGCACGGTGGATTATGGAACACCAAATACGATTACAATGATGTTATCTCGGTTGATATGATAGCGTGTTATCCTGGGAGTTTTCTTGGATATGGAGCATGTTCTAAATACTTTAAGAGATTCGGACATCCTGCAAATGACATGACCAGGGTTGCGATAAACGGACCCTTACCAGATTTTGACTTAACAGGATTTGCTCAAGTAGAATCATTCGAGTTTAGAGAAGATCTCCATGCGATTACTTATACTTGGTTCGGAAGACATTTTTCAGAGCGACGTTGGGTTCCGATAGTACTATTGCGATATATGCTTGATGTTGGATTTTTAATATCGTTGAGAGTAACTGAAGCGATTATATCATATAGTTCACAGAAGCAAGTTTGGTTACCAGAACCAGACAGATTTAATATCGATGATACCAGGAAAGAATTCCCTGATATTGATGAAGATCATGTCATTAAAATAAATAAATACAGGAACGAGTACGATGAGAAACTTGCAAAAGATCTCGGTAGAAAAATAATCGGTAAATTTACTCAAGGAGGATCACATGATCATAAACGAACGTGTACAAGATTGATTATGGACGATGCTGAACTAGATTTTATAATCGCTGATACGATGGAGAAAAACACATTTATAAACAGATGTAATGCTTATTTATCAGATGGAACAAAACTAGGTACCATTGTGAGCTACCTTGATGGCGACTCACCACAGTTTACTCATTTAAGATCTTCGATGTTAGCTTATGTTTCGATAAATCTATTATCGATGATAAACAAATTTCCTCGTTACGCTGTCAGAGTCGCTACGGATTCATTTTATATACACAAAAAATATAAAGATTTATTAAAACTCGGTAATGGTGAATGGGGGACATGGAGGATAAAACAAGAAAATATACTTAGTTATTCTGAATCTGCAGATGTTGAAATTGCGGAGACATATTACAAAAATAATAATCAAATATCAAAGTCATCTGCACCATCTGTGTATGATCCTGTATCTAGGTATAAGACCGTTTATCTTAATGGGTGTGGAGGGTCAGGTAAAACAGCTCGTGTGATTAACTTATTTATAAATAATATCTCAGATATAATTGTTTTAACGCCTACACATAAACTTGCTAGAGAAATAAAGCAACGAGGAGTAAAATCATGTACATATCACAGTTTCTTTAGATGGTGCGGAGATACCTGGACTCCATCGCGGATGGGTGAAAAATATATACCTAGGTATATTATATGGGACGAGATATGCACGGTGTCGTTAGAAACACTAAAAACATTTCTTGAATGGTTGTTATTGAAGAATACTGCTGTGATTATGTGTTGCGATAATGGTCAACCACCACCCTTGTTGGACAGTCTCTACATGAATGGCTGAAAACATTTGTAGATTATTACGAAGAAATAAATGATGACCATAGAGCTATCGACGAACCGCTGAAAGAGCTTAAAAGATTAATCAGACTTCAGCCAGATCAAATACAATGCGAGATTCTGCGTAAAATAATTGCAGAAACTTCTATGAATGAATTTTGGACTTTATGGAGACCTGCTGATTTGATAGTCGCGAGTAGAAAGATAGTTCGTGATGAACTACAAAAGAAATTATTTACGTTACATAAAGAAAAGTTTCCGGATCTACCTGTACCTTTGTGTTCTCGCCCAGCAGATACTCGACGACAAAATATTGAAGTTGAAATACCAGGTAGAGACGCTGAAAATGTCCGAGTACAAAATCTTGTCTTGAGTGATATCGTGTTGGTTGTTGTTGATGTTGTTGAGAGCGCGTTGAACATGGATAAATCGCCATGGACGTTAGGATACGCTATAACAATTCACTTGTCATAGGGATTAACTATAACTGATACTAGAATCTGGATTGTAGATGATCGTATCGAATGGTCAAATTTAGTCTATCTCGCCGTATCTCGAGTCAGGAGAATATCGCAACTGCGTAGGGTTATTGTAGATTACGTAATAACTGAAGAAATCAATGTCGATATCAATAAAAAATTAGTCAGCTATAAACAGTGTGACAAAAAAAATAAACGTGACTTTGATCTTGATGCTGAATTTATTATAAAACTAAAACATCGACAGAATAATCATTGCGCAAGTTGCAACTGTAATATGTCATGGCAGTGTTTTAATCCAAGACAATTTACCGTAGACAGAATTAATAGTGATCTCGGTCATACACGTGATAATGTGATGTTGACCTGTCTTGAGTGTAATCGACGTCGAGGCTCTGGACGTTTACAAAATTGAGTTTGGTGGTAATTGCGTATCCTCAGGAATTATTTGCAATTGTTCACGTACAAATCCACGTTGAGGGGCTGTAGAATCTAGTCTGTATATTGAAGGTCTACCAGTGGATCTAACCACGCTAGAAATTTTATGTGTAGTCACGCTCCAGATAGGATCGGTTGCTCTTTTTTTACCACCTTCAAGTTCGCCAGGTTCATATAAATATCTAACTGTAACATTGCCTAATACTGGTTGAGAGAAAGATTCACGTCGTTGTCCGTTATAGCTACGGGGTATATATTTTTTTTTTGATCGCATTAGAAGGTTTCATGGAAGTTGCACGAGTAATTTCATTATTCAACGCAGCTATCACACTCGGTAATCTTGCAACCCATTCACGAGATCTATCCTTGAGGTCAGTAGATATTTCCTTTACATATTGGTATCCAAATAACCGCTCAGCAAGTGTTCTATCAAATCGTTCAACGATTGCCTGATCACGATGAATTTCAGTATGTCCTCGTCTGATTTTAACGTTATGTTTCTTCATCAACGATGATACTACTCCAAGAAATTCTTTACCAGGATCAACTTGTAATAACCGTGGCCATCGTAGACCACCACGTTGATAATGCGCTCAAACGCAGATGCAACTTCAGATGCTGTCTTTGTTGATAATGGCTCCGCTTCTTTGTATCTACTCGCAACATCAACGACAGTTAACGCGTATCTATACGTGTATTGACGTCTACGTGTTTTAATGGTATCGTGTGGTAAAAACAAAATATCTGCTTGATGAACTTCATTAGGAACGCTAACATCAAAATGCGCATACTGAATTCTTTTCGGTGGATTTAGGAAGATTTGCCATATTGCCTGTCGTGTTAACCATGATGCAGCAACATCACGTGAAACTTTTGCTGCTTCGGCGAGTTTACTAATCGCTGCTTTACCTCTCCAGAATCCTCTCGGGGAATAATAAACAGGTTCCATTATGATAGTTATATAATTAATTACCAGCCCCTAGCACTAGTTTACCTTTCATAGCAGTTTTTACTAGAAAGCTAGCGAGAGATTCTCTGAGAGATTTATTAAGTATAGAATTTAACGCGTGAATCAATTTCACATCTGCGAGATGTCGTTGTTGCAAATCCTTACTTTTATACGCGACATCATGAACGTGACACGCTTGATCAATCTTATTTACTGGATACTCTCCTGGTTTTGGTTGCTCTTGGTTATCGAGTCTGATATCGAGACGAGTTCCAGGACCACAATAATTATATCCGGGTAAATGTTTCTCACCGGGATATTTAGCCCATGGAGTTCCTGGTAATTTTCCTAACGAAGCAGCGACATCTCCCCCACCTGTCTTTGTTGGAATAAATTTATATTTCTTGGTGCCACATTTCACACACTTACCTGTAAGTGCTCGTCTTTTATTTTTTGTTGTTATTGTCGTTAATTCAGTAGTAGGTGAAGATGCTCTGCATCGAACACAATATAGACTCATATTATTAATTATATGGATATAATTGACTTTTCTGCGACACGAAAACAAGAACCAGTAAAGCACCATCCAGCGCTTCCGAATTCTATCAGAATGATTATAATAGGCCCATCTGGAAGTGGGAAGACGCAATTACTGCTTAATCTAATGATTAATGAAAACGCAAAATTGTTACATGAAGACAGTGAAGTCATAGACTTTATTACTGATATTGATGAAGCACCATCCGTAGATGATCTAGATGGATTCATTAATAATTTAGTAGTGTATGATGATGTTATGCTGGACAAACAATCAAATCCAGCTAGAATATTTTCACGATGTAGACATAAAAACACAGACGTGATTTATGTTACCTAGAGATATACACAAATTCCAAAAGTGATCAGGGATAACTGTAACGTTTTAGTTGTGTTCAACGGAGTTGATAATCATACGCTGCAAAATATTTATTATACTTTTTGTTCTGGGGACATGGACATAAACAAATTTAAAAATTTCTTTTCAAAAGCACAAGCTGCTCCCTTTGGTTTTGTAACAATAAATTTACATGATCCAAGGTCAAGATATCGTAACGGACTTGATACAATTTTTGGATAAGAACCATAGCAGCAGAGAGGGTGAATGACATACGCATAGTGACCAACACGTGAAAAAATCAGAAAAAATCTGGTCAATTAGAGAAGTTTTCATTATTAAGACAAAAACTTTTTTTTCAGCCTTCGTAGGAACCCTTAAATTTCAAAAATAAGGTCTCTAAAAAGTTGTAGGGTCCACCCTCTCTGCTGCTAAGCCACACTCATGGAAATACCTAGAAGGATACAATTCAAGATACTTCTCTTTAGCAGTTTTCTTGTGTCTTTTAGCATATTCAAGAGCTTTAGCTTTCACATTGTTTTTTGAAAATAAACTGTTAATAAACGTTTCACTGGGTTTAGATCTCCTTGATATTACTTTTCCAAAATTAGATGCTGTAAGTCTGTTTTTTCTCTCATGAAACCAGTGATCTGATAAGGCCTGATTTCTTGTCTGTACCTCAGTGTCACATGCACTTTGTGTTCTCATTGAGTGGTTTGAACTCGTTTGGTAAACACACTGAAGAAGCACTTGTCACAGATGTACTATCACAGTCTTGATTTATTTGTGTAGTTTCTCTCAGGTACTTTGTCTGAAATGAAGAAAAAAGATACTTTTCTTATTTTTTCAGGGATATCAGCAATGGATATGTTAGTAGTTGTAGCTGAGAATCAGGATCTAAGGCTCAAATGGTCAAATAGTTCAAGAGATATACAAGAACTTCAGCTTAAAGTGTCATCAAAAGATAAAGAAATTCAACATCTGAAGAAAATAATTGCCAAGAAACAAACACTGAGTGTAGCAATTGTGAAGCATAAAGAAAATACACTGAACAATTTGTTTAAATACTATACAGGAATCACATACATAAGATTTTTGTTTTGCTTTATTGGCCTTTCTAGCCTCCATAGTGTCCAGTCAAATATGAACCAGGACGAAAGGATACTAAACGTCTTAGCCAGGGAGATGGACTGTTACGCAAAATGTGAAAGAAATGTAATAAAATAATTGTGTTAAACAATGTTGTTTCCGTGTTTACTTCGTATCAGTGCCTATTTTAGACATCTATAATTTTTGCACCTATTTTGAATGCACACCTTATTACTTGTTCTATTTGATGACATTGTGTTGTACATTTACATGAATATTCCTATTACATATCAATTCAAGCATGTTGCATCAGCATGATGGACAAAAACAAAGTGTTAAAGCTATATTTTTTGTTGTGTTTATTTTAATCTGGAAGTAATAAATAGTTAACCCAGTGTTCCATCTACGATATGATTTTAAACAAGTATTTCTGTTGGTAAATAATTTGTATTTTAAATTCATATTTTTTGTTTATATCTGTCTGGCAAACCACTGGCTTCCATTTTCTACTCTCTCTCGCTCTAGCATCCACGACATGGTTAAGTGGCACTGGTTTTATTTTCGATCCCTTTGGCTCATGCGATTGCTGAGGTATGCTTGTGCAGGTCAACTGGTCAAGAAGAGTGGTGAAGTTATGTAGTTTGAAACCCTGCAGGGACTTAATTAGCCCTACTACATGGGAGCAATGCCCTCTAACCCTGCAACAATAAATTTTTCACATATCATACACATTAATTAGTAAAATAAATGTTATCAGTGTATACATCTGAAACATACTGCTTACAGCACTCTGTGAAATGCCAGAGGAAGTGTTTATACATTATTAATTTGGTTTACAAACAACATGTGTCAAAGTTACAATTTTGATAACTGCAATTAGCCAAACCTCCCAGTGACATAAATAAAAATAAGACACGTCAGATATTTGTTTGTCTTTAGTGCTGCTGCCTGAGATTCCTGACATATGTGAACTTAGTATTGTAACTAGTATACTGTATGTCAGCATGGTCATGTAAGTGAATTTACTCATCTGAAATTAAATATTAATTTTTCTAAAAATTAATAGTAATACAGTTTATATAAAGTCTATTCAATCCCGACTAATGAAGGCTTTGCACCTTAAATGTGATCAAAAAGCTTCCAGACGCCTTCCATTTTTGACATCGCACACCGAGGGGGATCGAACAAGTATGATGATGAGAGTTGGGGTATTTAAAAAATGTGACGTCACAAAACCAACACCAGTGCCATCTACCAGAGAAATAATTCTGAATGCATTATTGTATTGTTTATCTAATGCAAAGGGATTTCAAACCAATTTTAATTTTGACAATTATTATTAGTGGGGGTGTGTGTCAAAGCTTTGTGACGTCATACGAGGAGGCTGAGCTTTTGTGACGGGGCCATGGGCGGGGTACAAAAAAATCCGACTAAATTGCGTGAATTCGTATATGGATCACCACAGACTAAAATTAAAATAAAAAAGTGAATAATGGCCATTTTAAGGTGTGTGCAATCAAATTGTAAAAAATAACACACATTACTGAAATAGTTGGTACCGAAGGCCTACATGACCTGTATGGCTTATGCTATAACAGTTGCCATTTCTTCAGGGTATTAAATTGCATGTTCAGACATTAAAAATAGTTCATAAAAATACAAAATATATTAAATCTTACACCGCTTTACATGAACAGTATGCATCTTCACACTTTTCCTCCATAATTTCGACGTGCGGACGGTACGGAGGCTGATTCTTCTTCATAGATGGCCAGCATCTCGTTTCTACGCGAATCTTATTTTCAAACTCCAAAACTTTGATCTCGTGTATATATCCTTGCGTAAAGTAGTTCAAACCCTTCTGCAACACTTCACTGGAAAGTTTCTCTTGATCAGGAAGGTATTTAAGTGGAATGTTATCTGGAATACGCGAGAGAGAATTTGACATGGTGCCTATATTTTGTGATGATTCAGCCATTTTAACGGGAAGCTTGCGGTACGCAGTAACAGTCTCCAAGTGGGCGGGTCTTATCTACTCATTTCGGATATATGCATCCTCAAACAGGTGTAGATATGTAAGTACTTGGTGTTAGGTTTTTAATGCACATAAACACACACACACACGCATGCACGCACACACCTACCGGACAGTAATATCTTCTGCGCATTATTCCGTTTCCTGCAGAATGGTGGTAGTCCGACAAGTCGGTCGTCGACAAGTTTAGGCCGCAGCCGTGTTGGAATATAGGGTACAAAATGTAGGACCATGGCCCCTTGAAGTGGACGCAGGTAACGATTTAGCGTGAAAACGAAACTTGCATTGTGCTAAAATGTTCCAGAATTACAGTCTTGAATATCCTGTCTCTGTTACACCATTCTGGAATTTCAGCGTCAGCAGTCATACATGATAAATGAGGAATGCAGGAGTTAATTATTATATAAAACCGTTATGAAATGAGTTGCAAGATAACGTCTAAGTAGATTGGAGAGTGATAATTAGCTTAAAGACAGCGAGCCTCATAATCTTTAGTGTATATATATATATATA
>JAECUM010001868.1:0-27765 GCA_016617855.1 Megalonaias nervosa | reverse complement strand
CTCACTGTTTATTTGACCCCGTTTAGGATTGTTGCAAGATGCAGCTTCTCAATGTTTATTTGACCTCGTTCAGGATAGTTGCATAATGCAGCTTCTCACTGATTATTTGACCCCGTTTAGGATTGTTGGAAAATGCAGCTTCTCACTGTTTATTTTACCCCGTTTAGGAATGTTCGAAAATGCAGCTTCTCACTGTTTATTTGACCCCGGTTAGGATTGTTGCAAAATGCAACTTCTCACTGTTTATTAGACCCCGTTTAGGATTATTGCAAAATGCAGCTTCTCATTGTTTATTTGACCCCGTTTAGGATTGTTGCAAAATGCAGCTTCTCAATGTTTTTTGATTCCGTTTAGGATGGTAGCATTTTACCCCCGTTTAGGAATGTTGCAAAATGCAACTTCTCACTGTTTTTTCCACCCCGTTTAGGATTGTTGCAAGATGCAGCTTCTCAATGTTTATTTTACCCCCGTTTAAGATTGTTGCAAAATGCAGCTTCTTAATGTTTATTTGACCTCCTTTAGGATTGTTGCAAAATGCAGCTTCCCAAAATTATTTGACCCCGTTAAGGATTCTTGCAAAATGCAGGGTCTCACTGTTTATTTTACCCCGTTTAAGACTGGTGCAAAATGCAGCTTCTTAATGTTTATTTGACCTCGTTTAGGATTCTTGCAAAATGCAGCTTCTCACTGATTATTTGACCCCGTTTAGGACTGTTGCAAAGTGCAGCTTCTCACTGTTTCTTTGACCCCGTTTAGGATTGTTGCAAAATGCATCTTCTCACTGTTTTTTATTTGACCCCGTTTAGGAATGTTGCAGAAGGCAGCTTCTCATCTGTTCATTTGACCCTGTTTAGGAATGTTGCAAAATGCAGCTTCTCACTGTTTATTTTACCCCCGTTTAGGATTGTTGCAAAATGCAGCTTCTTAATGTTTATTTGGCCTCCTTTAGGATTGTTGCAAAATGCAGCTTCTCAAAATTATTTGACCCCGTTAAGGAGTCTTGCAAAATGCAGCTTCTCACTGTTCATTTTATCCCCGTTTAGGATTATTGCAAAATGCAGCCTCTCATTATTTATTTGACCCCGTTTTGGATTGTTGCAAAGTGCAACATCTCACTGTTTCTTTCACCACGTTTAGGATTGTTGCAAAATGCAGCTTCTGAATGTTTATTTCACCTCGTTTAGGATTGTTGCGAAAAGCAGCCTCTCACTGATTATATGACCCAGTTTAGGACTGTTGCAAAATGCAGCGTCTGACTGTTTATTTTACCCCGTTTAGGACTGTTGCAAAATGCAGCTTCTGAATGTTTATTTGACCTCGTTTAGGATTGTTGCAAAATGCAGCTTCTCACTTATTATTTCACCCCGTTTAGGACTGTTGCAAAGTGCAGCTTCACACTGTTTCTTTCACCCCGTTTAGGATTGTTGCAAAATGCATCTTCTCACTGTTTATTTGACCCCGTTTAGGAATGTTGCAAAATGCAGCTTCTAATTTTTTATTTGACCCCGTTTACGATTGTTGCAAAATGCAGCTTCTGAGTGTTTTTTTTGACCTCGTTTAGGATAGTTACAAAATGCAGCTTCTCACTGACTATTTGACCCCGTTTAGGATTGTTGCAAAATGCAGCATCTCTCTGTTTATTTGACCCCGTTAAGATTCTTCCAAATGCAGCTTCTGACTCTTTATTTGACTCCGTTTAGGATTGTTGCATTTTACCCCCGTTTAGGATTGTTGCGAAATGCAGCTTCTCACTGTAATTTTGACCCCGTTTAGGATTGTTGCAAAATGCAGCTTCTCAATGTTTATTTTACCCCCGTTTAGGATTGTTGCAAAATGCAGCTTCTCATTGTTTATTTTACCCCCGTTTAGGATTGTTGCAAAATGCAGCATCTCACTTTTTATTTGACCCCTTTTAGGACTGTTGCAAAATGCAGCTTCTCACTGTTTATTTTACCCCCGTTTACGGATTCTTTCAAAATGCAGCTTCTCACTGTTCATTTGACTTCCTTTAGGATTGTTGCAAAATGCAGCTTGTCATTGTTCATTTGACCCCTTTTAGGATTGTTGCAAAATCCAGCTTCTCATTGCTTATTTGACCCCGTTTAAGATTGTTGCAAAATGGAGCTTCTCACTGTTTATTTTACTCCCGTTTAGGATTGTTGCAAAATGCAGCTTCTTAATGTTTATTTGACCTCCTTTAGGATTCTTGCAAAACGCAGCTTCTCAAAATTATTTAACCCCGTTAAGGATTCTTGCAAAATGAAGCCTCTCACTGTTCATTTTATCCCCGTTTAGGATTATTGCAAAATGAAGCTTCTCATTGTTTATTTGACCCCGTTTAGGATTGTTGCAGAATGCAGCTTCTCACTCTTTATTTTACCCCCGTTAAGGATTGTTGCAAAATGCAGCTTCTCACTGTTTATTTGACCTCCTTTAGGATTGTTGCAAAATGCAGCTGCTCACCGTTTATTTTTTTACCCCGTTTAGGATTGTTGCAAAATGGAACTTCTCACTGTTTGTTTTACCCCCGTTTAGGATTGTTGCAAAATGCAATTTCTCACTGTTTATTTGACCCCGTTTAGGATTGGTGCAAAATGCAGCTTCTCACTGTTCATTTTATCCCAGTTTAGGATACTTGTAAAATGCAGCTTCTCATTGTTTATTTCACCCCGTTTAGGATTGTTGCAAAATGCTCCTTCTCACTGTTTATATTCCCCCCGTTTGAGATTGTTGGAAAATGCAGATTCTTGCTGATTTTTTGATCCCGTTTACGATTGTTGCAAAATGCAGCTTCTCAATGTTTATTTTACCCACTTTTACGATTGTTACAAAATGCAGCTTCTGACTGTTCACTTTACCCATGTTTACGGGTTCTTGCAAAATGCAGCTTCTCACTGTTTATTTCACCACCGTTTAGCATTGTAGCAAAATGCAGCTTCTCACTGTTTATTTGACCCCGTTAAGGATTGTTGCAAAATGCAACTTCTCATTGTTTATTTGACCCCGTTGAGGATTGTTGCAAAATGCAGCCTCTCACTGTTTATTTTACACCCGTTTAGGATTGTTGCTAAATGCAGCTTCTTAATGTTTATTTGACCTCATTTCTGATTGTTGCAAAATGCAGCTTCTCAAAATTATTTGACCCCGTTAAGGATTGTTGCAACATGCACCCTCTCACTGTTCATTTTACCCCCGTTTAGGATTATGGCAAAATGCAGCTTCCCATTGTTTATTTGACCCCGTTTAGGATTGTTGCAAAATGGAGCTTCTCATTGTTTATTTGATGCCGTTTAGGATTGTTGCAAGATGCAGCTTCTCAATGTTTATTTGACCTCGTTCAGGATTGTTGCATAATGCAGCTTCTCACTGATTATTTGACCCCGTTTAGGATTGTTGGAAAATGCATCTTCTCACTGTTTATTTTACCCCGATTAGGATTGTTGCAAAATGCAGCTTCTCACTGTTTATTCGACCCCGGTTAGGATTGTTGCAAAATGCAGCTTCTCACTGTTTATTAGACCCCGTTTAGGATTTTTGAAAAATGTAGCTTCTCATTTTTTATTTGACCGCGTTTAGGATTGTTGCAAAGTGTAGCTTCTCATTGCTTATTTGACCCCGTTTAGGATTGTTGCAAAATGCAGCTTCTCAATGTTTCTTTGATTCCGTTTTGGATTGTAGCATTTTACCCCCTTTTAGGATTGTTGCGAAATGACGCTTCTCACTGTATTTTTGACCCCGTTTAGGATTGTTGCAAAGTGCAGCTTCTCAATGTTTATTTTACCCCCGTTTAGGATTGTTGCAAAATGCAGCTTCTCACTATTTTTTTGACCACGTTTAGGATTGTTGCAAAATGCAGCTTCTCACTGGTCATTTTACCCCCTTTTAGGATTCTTGGAAACTGCAGCTTCTCACCGTTTATTTCAATCCGTTTAGGATTGTTGCAAAACGCAGCTTCTCACTGTTTACTTGACCCCGTTTAGGATTGTTGCAAAATGCAGCTTCCCATTGTTTATTTGACCCCGTTTAGGATTGTTGCAAAATACCGCTTCTCACTGTTTATTTTACCCAAGTTTAGGATTGTTGCAAAATGCAGCTTCTCACTATTTATTTGACCCCGTTTACGAATGTTGCAAAATGCAGCTTCTCACTGACTATTTGACCCCGTTTAGGATTGTTGCAAAATGCAGCTTCTCACTGATTATTTGACCTCGTTTAGGATAGTTGCAAAATGCAGCTTCTCACTGACTATTTGACCCCGTTTAGGATTGTTGCAAAATGCAGCTTCTCACTGTTTATTTGACCCCGTTAAGATTGTTGCAAAATGCAGCTTCTGACTGTTTATCTGACTCCGTTTAGGATTATTGCATTTTACCCCCGTTTAGGATTGTTGCGAAATGCAGCTTCTCAATGTATTTTCGACCCCGTTTAGGATTGTTGCAAAAAGCAGCTTCTCAATGTTTATTTTACCCCCGTTTAGGATTATTGCAAAATGCAGCTTCTCATTGTTCATTTGACCCCGTTTAGGATTGTTGCAAGATGCAGCTTCTCATTATTTAATTTACACCCGTTTAGGATTGTTGCAAAATGCAGCTTCTCATTGTTCATTTGACCCCGTTTAGGATTGTTGCAAAATGCAGCTTCTCACTATTTATTTGACCCCATTTAGGATTGTTTCAAAATGCAGCTTCTCACTGATTATTTCACCCCGTTTAGGACTGTAGCAAAGTGCAGCTTCTCACTGTTAATTTGGCCCCGTTTAGGATTGTTTCAAAATGCAACTTCTCACTGATTATTTGACCCCGTTTAGGACTGTTACAAAATGCAGCTTCACACTATTTCTTTGACCCCGTTTAGGATTCTTGCAAAATGCAGCTTCTCACTGTTCATTTGACCACGTTTAGGATTGTTGCAAAATGCAGCTTCTGAATGTTTATTTCACCTCGTTTAGGATTGTTGCAATATGCAGCCTCTCACTGATTATTTGACCCCGTTTAGGACTGTTGCAATATGCAGCGTCTCACTGTTTATTTTACCCCGTTTAGGACTGTAGCAAAATGCAGCTTCTGAATGTTTATTTGACCTCGTTTAGGATTGTTGCAAAATGCAGCTTCTCACTGATTATTTACCCCGTTTAGGACTGTTGCAAGGTTCAGCTTCTCACTGTTTCTTTGACCACGTTTAGGATTGTTGCAAAAAGCAGCTTCTCACTGTTTATTTGACCCCGTTTAGGAATGTTGCAAAATGCAGCTACTCATTGTTTATTTGACCTCGTTTAGGATTGTTGCAAAATGCAGCTTCTCACAGACTATTTGACCCCTTTTACGACTGTTGCAAAATGCAGCTTCTCACTGTTTATTTTACCCCCGTTTACGGATTCTTGCAAAATGGAGCTTCTCACTGTTTATTTCACCACCGTTTAGGATTGTTGCAAAAAGCAGCTTCCCAAAATTATATGACCACGTTTAGGATTGTTGCAAAATGCAGCTTCTCATTGCTTATTTGACCCCGTTTAGGATTGTTGCAAAATGCAGCTTCTCACTGTTTATTTGACCCCGTTTAGGATTGTTGCAAAATGCAGCTTCTCACTGTTTATTTGATCCCGTTTATGATTCTTGCAAACTGTAGCTTCTCCCTGTTTATTTTAGTTCCGTTTCGGACTCTTGCAAAGTGCAGCTTCTCACTGTTTATGTTAGCTCCCTTTTCGGATTGTTCCAAGTGCAGCTTCTCACTGATTATTTTACCCCCGTTTAGGATTGTTGCAACCTTCAACTTCTCACTATTTATTTCACCCCGATTAGGATTGTTGCAAAATGCAGCTTTTCACTGTTTATTTTACCCCCGTTTAGGATTGTTGCAAAATACAGCTTCTCATTGTTTATTTGACCCCGTTTAGGATTGTTGCCAAATGCAGCTTCTCAATGTTCATTTCACCCAGTTTAGGAATGCTGCAAAATGCAGCGTCTCAATGCTTATTTCACTCCGTTTAGGATTCTTGCATTTTTCCCACGTTTGGGATTGTTGCAAAATACAGCTTCTCACTGTTTGTGTGATCCCGTTTAGGATTGTTGCAAAATCCAGCTTCTCACTGTTTATTTTACCCCCGTTGAGGATTGTTGCAAAATGCAGCTTCTCACTGTTTATTTGACCCCGTTTAGGATTGTTGCAAAATGCAGCTTTTCACTGTTTATTTGACCGCGTTTAGGACTGTTGCAAAATGCAGCTTCTCACTGTTTATTTATTCCCCCGTTTAATATTGTTGTTGAATTCAGCTTCTCACTGTTTATTTGACCCCGTTTAGGACTGTTGCAAGATGCAGCTTCTCACTGTTCATTTGACCCAGTTTAGAAATGTTGCAAAATGCAGCTTCTCACTGTTTTTTTTAAACTCCTTTTAGGATTTTTGAGAAATGCAGCTTCTAGCTGTTTATTTTACCTCCGTTTAGGATTGTTGCAAAATGCAGATTCTCATTGTTCATTTGACCCCGTTTAGGATTTTTGCACAATGCAGCTTCTCATTTTTAATTTTACCCCAGTTTAGGATTGTTGCAAAGTTCTGCTTCTCACTGTTTATTTTACCCCCGTTTAGGATTGTTGGAAAATGCAGCTTCTCACTGTCTATTTGACCCCATTTAGGATTGTTGCCAAATGCAGCTTCTCACTGTTTATTTTACCCCCGTTTAGGAAAAAAAAACCAATGAGACGCTGCATCTTGCAACACTCCTAAACGGGGTCAAATAAACAGTGAGAAGCTGCATTTTGCAACATTCCTAAACCGGGTGAAATACACATTGAGAACAAGCATTTTGCGACAATCCTAAACGGGATCAGAGAAGCAGTAAGAACCTGCATTTAGCAAATATCCTTAACGGGGGTAAAATAAACAGTGAGAGGCTGCATTTTGCAACAAACCTAAAAGGGGTCAAATAAACAGTGAGAAGCTGCATTTTGCAACAGTCCTAAACGGGGTCAAATAAATAGTGAGTAGCTGCATTTAGCAACTATCCTAAACGGGGGTAAAATAAACAGTGAGAAGCTGCATTTTCCAGCAAGAATAAACGGGGTCAAATAACCAGGGAGATGCTGCATTTTGCTAAAAATCTTAAAGGGTGAAAAATTAACAGTGAGAAGCTACATTTTGCAACAATCCTAAACGAGTTCAAATAAACAGTGAGAAGCTGCATTTTGCAACAATCCTAAAATGGGTCAAATAAGCAGTGAGAAGATGTATTTTGCAACAATCCTAAACGGGGTCAAGTAATTTTGAGAAGCTGCATTTTGCAAAAATCCTAAACGAGGTCAAATAAACAGTAAGATGATGCATTTTGCAACAATCCTAAACGGGGTCAAATAAACAATGAGAAGCTGCATTTTGCAACAATCCTAAACGGGGGTGAAATAAACAGGGAGAAGCTGCACTTTGGAACAATCCTAAACGGGGGTAAAATAAACAGTGAGAAGCTGCATTTTCCAACAATCCTAAAAGGGGGTAAAACAAACAGTGAGAAGCTGATGTTTGCAACAATCCTAAACGGGGGTAAAATAAACAATGAGAAGATGCATTGTGCAAAAATCCTAAACGGGGTCACATGAACAATGAGAAGCTGTATTTTGCAACAATCCTAAACGGAGGTAAAATAAACAGCGAGAAGCTGCATTTCGCAACAATCCTAAATGGGGTTAAAAAAAACCCAGTGAGATGCTGGATTTTGCAACATTTCTAAACGGTTTCAAATAAACAGTGAGAAGCTGCATCTTGCAACAATCCTAAACGGGGGTAAAATAAACAATGAGAAGCTGTATTTTGCAACAATATTAAACGGGGGAATAAATAAACAGTGAGAAGCTTCATTTTGAGACAATCCTAAACGGGGTCAAATAAACATTGAGAAGCTGCATTTTGCAACAATCTTAACGGTGTCAAATAGATAGTGAGCAGCTGCATCTTGCAACAATCCTAAACGTGGGTAAAATAAACAGTGAGAAGCTGCATTTTGCAACAATCCTAAAAGAGGTGAAATAAACATTGAGAGGCTGCATTTTGCAACAGTCGTAAACGGGCGTAAAATAAACAGTGAGAAGCTGCATTGTGCAAAAATTCTTAACGGGGTCAAATAATTCTCAGAAGCTGCATTTTGCAACAATCCTAAAAGAGGTCAAATAAACATTGAGAAGCTGCATCTTTCAACAATCCTAAACCGGGGTAAAATAAGCAGTGAGAAGCTGTATTTTCCAACAATCCTAAACGGGGGTGAAATAAACAGTGGGAAGCTGCACTTTGCAATAATCCTAAACGGGTGTAAAATAAACAGGGGAAAGATGCATTTTGCAACAATCCTCAACGGGGTCAAATAAATAATGAGAAGCTGCATTTTCCAACAATCCTAAACGAGGTCAAATGAACAATGAGAAGCTCCATTTTGCAGCAAACCTAAACGGGGGTAAAATAAACAGCGAGAAGATGCATTTTGCTACAATCCTAAACGTGGGTAAATTAAACAGTGAGAAGCTGCCTTTTGCAAGAATCCTGAAATGGGGGTAAAATAAACAGCGAAAAGCTGCATTTTGCAACAATCCTAAACGGCGTCAAATAATTTTGAGAAGATGCATAACGCAACAATTCTAAACGGGGTCAAATAAACAGTGAGAAGCTGCATTTTGCAACAATCCTCAACGGGGGTAAAATAAACAGTGAGAAAATGAATTTTCCAACAACCCTAAAATGGTCAAAAAAAACCAATGAGACGCTGCATCTTGCAACATTCCTAAACGGGGTCAAATAAATAGTGAGAAGCTGCATTTGGCAACATTCCTAAACTGGGTCAAATAAACAATGAGAAGCTGTATTATTTGCAACAATCCTAAACGGGGGTGAAATAAACAGTGAGAAGCTGCAATTTGGAACAATCCTAAACGGGGTCAAATAGACAGTGAGAAGCTACATTTTGCAACACTCCTAAACGTGGTCAAATAAACAGTGAGAAGCTGCATTTTGCAACATTCCTAAACGGGGTGAAATAAACATTGAGCACAAGCTTTTTGCGACAATCCTAAACGGGATCAGAGAAGCAGTGAGAAGCTGCATTTAGCAACTATCCTTAACGGGGTTAAAATAAACAGTGAGAAGCTGCATTTTGCAACAGTCCTACACGAGGTCAAATAAATAGTGAGAAGGTGCATTGTGCAACAATCCTAAACGGGGGTAAAATAAACAGTGAGAAGCTGCATTTTCTAGCAATAATAAACGGGATCAAATAACCAGGGAGATGCTGCATTTTGCAAAAATCTTAAACGGGGGAAAAATAAACAGTGAGAAGCTACATTTTGCAACAATCCTAAACGAGGTCAAATAAACAGTGAGAAGCTGTATTTTGCAACAATCCTAAACGGGGCCGAATAATTTTGAGAAGCTGCATTTTGCAAAAATTATAAAAGAGGTCAAATAAACAGTAAGAAGCTGCATTTTACAAAAATCCTAAACGGGGTCAAATAAACAATGAGAAGCTGCATTTTGCAACAATCATAAACGGGGGTGAAATAAACAGGGAGATGCTGCACTTTGGAACAATCCTAAACGGGGGTAAAATAAACAGTGAGAAGCTGCATTTGGCAACAATCCTAAATGGGGTCAAATAAACAGTGGGAAGCTGCATTTTCCAACAATCCTAAACGGGGGTAAAATAAACAGTGAGAAGCTGAATTTTGCAACAATCCTAAACGGGGATGAAATAAACAATGACAAGCTGCATTGTGCAAAAATCCTAAACGGGGTCAAATGAACAATGAGAACCTGCATTTTGCAACAATCCTAAACGGGAACAAAAGAAGAATTAGAAGCTTCATTTTGCAAAAATCCTAAACGGTGGTAAAATGAATAGCGAGAAGAAGCATTTTTCAACAATCATAAACGGGTTGCAATGAACATTGAGAACAAGTATTTTGCGACAATCCTAAACGTGGTCAGAGAAGCAGTGAGAAGCTGCTTTTTGCAACTATCCTAAACGGGGTGAAATAAACAGTGAGATGCTGCATTTTGCAAAAATCTTAAAAGGGGGAAAAATAAACAGTGAGAAACTGCATTTTGCAACAATATTAAACGGGGGAATAATTATACAGTAAGAAGCTGCATTTTGCAACAGTCCTAAACGGGGGTAAAATAAACAGTGAGAAATTGGATTTTGCAACAATCAAAACGGGATCAAATAAACAGTGAGAAGCTGTATTTTGTAACAATCCTAAATGTGGGAAAAATGCAAGAATTCTAAACGGAATGAAATAAGCATTGAGACGCTGCATTTTGCAACATTCCTAAACGGGGTCAAATGAACAGTGAGAAGCTGCATTTGGCAACAATCCTAAACGGGGTCAAATAAACAATGAGAAGCTGTATTTTGCAACAATCCTAAACGGGGGTGAAATAAACAGTGAAAAGCTGCATTTTGCAACAATCCTAAACGCGGTGAAATAAATAGTGATAAGTTGAATATTGCAACAATCCTAAACGGGGGTAAAATAATCAGTGAGAAGCTGCACTTGGAACAATCCGAAAAGGGAGCTAACATAAACAGTGAGAAGCTGCACTTTGCAAGAGTCCTAAAAGGGGCTAAAATAGACAGGGAGACGCTGCACTTTGCAAGAATCATAAACGGGATCAAATAAACAGTGAGAAGCTGCATTTTGCAACAATCCTAAACGGGGTCAAATAAACAGTGAGAAGCTGCATTTTGCAACAATCCTAAACTGGGAAAAATAACCAATGAGAAGCTGCATTTTGCAAGAATCCTAAACGGTGTCAAATAGATAGTGAGTAGCTGCATTTTGCAACAGTCCTAAACGGGGGTAAAATAAAGAGTGAGAAGCTCAATTTTCCAACAATCCAAAACGGGTCAAAAAAACAGTGAGAAGCTGGATTTTGCAACAATCCTAAACGTGGGTAAAATAAACAGTGAGAAGATGCATTTTGCAACAATCCTAAACGGCTTCAAATAAACAGTGAGTAGCTGAATTTTCCAACAATCCTAAACGGTGTGAAATAAACAGTGAGAAGCTGCATTTTGCAACAATCATATACTGGGTAAAATAAACAGTGAGAAGCTGCATTTTGCAACAATTTTAACGGTGTCAAATAGATAGTGAGTAGCTGCATCTTGCACCAATTCTAAACGGGGTCAAATAAACAGTGAGAAGCTGCATTTTGCAACAATCCTAAAGGAGGTCAAAAAACATTGAGAGGCTGCATTTTGCAACAGTCGTAAACGGGGGTAAAATAAACAGTGAGAAGCTGCATTGTGCAAAAATTCTTAACGGGGTCAAATAATTCTCAGAAGCTGCATTTTGCAACAATCCTAAACGAGGTCAAATAAACATTGAGAAGCTGAATCTTTCAACAATCCCAAACCGGGGAAAATAAGCAGTGAGAAGCTGTATTTTGCAACAGTCCTAAACGGGGTCAAATAAATATTGAGAAGCTGCTTTTTGCAATAATCCTAAACGGGGGTAAAATAAACAGTGAGAAGCTGCATTTTGCAACAATCCTAAACGGGGTCAAATAAATAGTGATAAGTTGCATTTTGCTACAATCCTAAACGGGGGTAAAATAAACAGTGAGAAGCTGCATTTTGCAACAATCCTAAACGGGGTCAAATAAATAGTGAGAAAATGAATTTTCCAACAATCCTAAACGGGTCAAAAAAAACAATGAGACGCTGCAACTTGCAACATTCCTAAACGGGGTCAAATAAATAGTGAGAAGCTGCATTTGGCAACATTCCTAAACGGGGTCAAATAAACAGTGAGAAGCTGTATTATTTGCAACACTCCTAAACGGGGTCAAATAAACAGTGAGAAGCTGCATTTTGCAACATTCCTAAACGGGGTGAAATAAACATTGAGCACAAGCATTTTGCGACAATCCTAAACGGGATCAGAGAAGCTGTGAGAAGCTGCATTTAGCAACTATCCTTAACGGGGGTGAAATAAACAGTGACAAGCTGCATTTTGCAACAGTCCTAAACGGGGTCAAATAAATAGTGAGAAGGTGCATTTCGCAACAATCCTAAACGGGGGTAAAATAAACAGTGAGAAGCTGCATTTTCTAGCAATAATAAACGGGGTCAAATAACCAGGGAGATGCTGCATTTTGCAAAAATCTAAAACGGGGGAAAAATAAACAGTGAGAAGCTGTATTTTGCAACAATACTAAACTGGGTCAAATAAACAGTGAGAAGCTTGATTTTGCAACAATCCTAAACGGGGCCGAATAATTTTGAGAAGCTGCATTTTGCAAAAATCCTAAACGAGGTCAAATAAACAGTAAGAAGCTGTATTTTCCAACAATCCTAAACGGTGGTGAAATAAACAGTGAGAAGCTGCATTTTGCAACAATCCTAAACGGGGTCAAATAAACAATGAGAAGCTGCATTTTGCAACAATTCTAAACGGGGGTGAAATAAACAGGGAGAAGCTGCACTTTGGAACAATCCTAAACGGGGGTAAAATAAACAGTAAGAAGCTGAATTTTGCAAGAATCCTAAACGGGGGTAAAATAAACAATGACAAGCTGCATTGTGCAAAAATCCTAAACGGGGTCAAATGAACAATGAGAACCTGCATTTTGCAACAATCCTAAACGGGAACAAAAGAAGGATTAGAAGCTTCATTTTGCAAAAATCCTAAACGGTGATAAAATGAATAGCGAGAAGAAGCATTTTTCAACAATCATAAACGGGTTGCAATGAACATTGAGAACAAGTATTTTGCGACAATCCTAAACGGGGTCAGAGAAGCAGTGAGAAGCTGCTTTTTGCAACTATCCTAAACGGGGTGAAATAAACAGTGAGATGCTGCATTTTGCAAAAATCTTAAAAGGGGGAAAAATAAACAGTGAGAAACTGCATTTTGCAACAGTCCTAAACGGGGTCAAATAAATATTGAGAAGCTGCATTTTGCATTAATCCTAAACGGGGGTAAAATAAACAGTGAGAAGCTGCATTTTGCAACAATCCTAAACGGGGTCAAATAAATAGTGATAAGTTGCATTTTCCTACAATCCAAAACGGGGGTAAAATAAACAGCGAGAAGCTGCCTTTTGCAACAATCCTAAAATGGGGGTAAAATAAACAGCGAGAAGCTGCATTTTGCAACAATCCTAAACGGCGTCAAATAATTTTGAGAAGATGCATAACGCAACAGTTTTAAACGGGGTCAAATAAACAGTGAGAAGCTGCATTTTGCAACAATCCTCAACGGGGGTAAAATAAACAGTGAGAAAATGAATTTTCCAACAATCCTAAACGGGTCAAAAAAAACAATGAGACGCTGCAACTTGCAACATTCCTAAACGGGGTCAAATAAATAGTGAGAAGCTGCATTTGGCAACATTCCTAAACGGGGTCAAATAAACAGTGAGAAGCTGTATTATTTGCAACACTCCTAAACGGGGTCAAATAAACAGTGAGAATCTGCATTTTGCAACATTCCTAAACGGGGTGAAATAAACATTGAGCACAAGCATTTTGCGACAATCCTAAACGGGATCAGAGAAGCTGTGAGAAGCTGCACTTAGCAACTATCCTTAACGGGGGTAAAATAAACAGTGAGAAGCTGCATTTTGCAACAGTCCTAAACGGGGTCAAATAAATAGTGAGAAGGTGCATTTCGCAACAATCCTAAACGGGGGTAAAATAAACAGTGAGAAGCTGCATTTTCCAGCAATAATAAACGGGGTCAAATAACCAGGGAGATGCTGCATTTTGCAAAAATCTTAAACGGGGGAAAAATAGACAGTGAGAAACTACATTTTGCAACAATCCTAAACGAGGTCAAATAAACAGTGAGAATCTGTATTTTGCAACAATACTAAACTGGGTCAAATAAACAGTGAGAAGCTTGATTTTGCAACAATCCTAAACGGGGCCGAATAATTTTGAGAAACTGCATTTTGCAAAAATCCTAAATGAGGTCAAATAAACAGTAAGAAGCTGCATTTAGCAACAATCCTAAACGGTGGTGAAATAAACAGTGAGAAGCTGCATTTTGCAACAATCCTAAACGGGGTCAAATAAACAATGAGAAGCTGCATTTTGCAACAATTCTAAACGGGGGTGAAATAAACAGGGAGAAGCTGCACTTTGGAACAATCCTAAACGGGGGTAAAATAAACAGTGAGAAGCTGCATTTGGCAACAATCCTGAACGGGGTCAAATAAACAGTGAGAAGCTGCATTTTCCAACAATCCTAAACGGGGGTAAAATAAACAGTAAGAAGCTGAATTTTGCAACAATCCTAAACGGGGGTAAAATAAACAATGACAAGCTGCATTGTGCAAAAAACCTAAACGGGGTCAAACGAACAATGAGAACCTGCATTTTGCAACAATCCTAAACGGGAACAAAAGAAGAATTAGAAGCTTCATTTTGCAAAAATCCTAAACGGTGGTAAAATGAACAGCGAGAAGAAGCATTTTTCAACAATCATAAACGGGTTGCAATGAACATTGAGAACAAGTATTTTGCGACAATCCTAAACGGGGTCAGAGAAGCAGTGAGAAGCTGCTTTTTGCAACTATCCTAAACGGGGTGAAATAAACAGTGAGATGCTGCATTTTGCAACAGTCCTAAACGGGGTCAAATAAATATTGAGAAGCTGTATTTTGCAATAATCCTAAACGGGGGTAAAATAAACAGTGAGAAGCTGCATTTTGCAACAATCCTAAACGGGGTCAAATAAATAGTGATAAGTTGCATTTTGCTACAATCCTAAACGGGTGTAAAATAAACAGTGAGAAGCTGCATTTTGCAACAATCCTAAACGGGGTCAAATAAATAGTGATAAGTTGCATTTTGCTACAATCCAAAACGGGGGTAAAATAAACAGCGAGAAGCTGCATTTTGCAACAATCCTAAACGGCGTCAAATAATTTTGAGAAGATGCATAACGCAACAATTCTAAACGCGGTCAAATAAACAGTGAGAACCTGCATTTTGCAACAATCCTCAATGGGGGTAAAATAAACAGTGAGAAAATGAATTTTCCAACAATCCTAAACGGGTCCAAAAATCAGTGAGACGCTGCATTTTGGAACATTCCTAAAAGGGGTCAAATAAACAATGAGAAGCTGTATTTTTTGCAACAATCCTAAACCGGGGTGATACAAACAGTGAGAAGCTGCAATTTGGAACAATCCTAAACGGGGTCAAATAGACAGTGAGAAGCTACATTTTGCAACACTCCTAAACGGGGTCAAATAAACAGTGAGAATCTGCATTTTGCAACATTCCTAAACGGGGTGAAATAAACATTGAGAACAAGCATTTTGCGACAATCCTAAACAGGATCAGAGAAGCAGTGAGAAGCTGCATTTAGCAACTATCCTTAACGGGGGTAAAATAAACAGTGAGAAGCTGCATTTTGCAACTGTCATAAACGGGGTCTAATAAATAGTGAGAAGCTGCATTTTGCAACAATCCTAAACGGGGGTAAAATAAACAGTGAGAAGCTGCATTTTCCAGCAATAATAAACGGGGTCAAATAACCAGGGAGATGCTGCATTTTGCAATAATCTTAAACGGGGGAAAAATAAACAGTGAGAAGCTACATTTTGCAACAATCCTAAACGAGGACAAATAAACAGTGAGAAGCTGCATTTTGCAACAATCCTAAACTGGGTCAGATAAACAGAGAGAAGCTGTATTTTGCAACAATCCTAAACGGGGTCGAATAATCTTGAGAAGCTGCATTTTGCAAAAATCCTAAACGAGGTCAAATAAACAGTAAGAAGCTGCATTTTGCAACAATCCTAAACGGTGGTGAAATAAACAGTGAGAAGCTGCATTTTGCAACAATCCTAAACGGGGTCAAATAAACGATGAGAAGCTGCATTTTGCAACAATCCTAACCGGGGGTGAAATAAACAGAGAGAAGCTGCACTTTGGAACAATCCTAACCGGGGGTGAGATAAACAGTGAGAAGCTGCATTTGGCAACAATCCTAAACGGGGTCAAATAAACAGTGAGATGCTGCATTTTCCAACAATGCTAAACGGGGGTAAAATAAACAGTGAGAAGCTGAACTTTGCAACAATCCTAAACGTAGGTAAAATAAACAATGAGAAGCTGCATTGTGCAAAAATCCTAAACGGGGACAAATGAACAATGAGAAGCTGCATTTTGCAACAACCCTAAACGGAGGTAAAATAAACAGCGAGAAGCTGCATTTCGCAACAATCCTGAACGGGGTTAAAAAAACCCAGTGAGAAGCTGCATTTTGCAACATTTCTAAACGGGGTCAAATAAACAGTGAGAAGCTGCATCTTGCAACAGTCCTAAACCGGGTCAAATAAACAGTGAGAAGCTGAATTCTTGAACAATACTAAACGGGCGAATAAATAAACAGTGAGAAGCTGCATTTTGCAACAGTCCTAAACTTTGTCAAATAAACAGTGAAAAGCTCCATTTTGCAAGAATCCTAAACGGGGTCAAATAAACAGTGAGATGCTGCATTTTGCAACAATCCTAAACGGGGTCAAATAATCAGTGAGAAGCTGGTTTTTGCAACAATCCTAAACGGGGGTAAAATAAACAGTGAGAAGTTGGATTTTGCAACAATATTAAACGGGATCAAATAAACAGTGAGAAGCTGTATTTTGTAACAATCCTAAATGTGGGAAAAATGCAAGAATTCTAAACGGAATGAAATAAGAATTGAGACGCTGCATTTTGCAACATTCCTAAACGGGGTCAAATGAACAGTGAGAAGCTCCATTTGGCAACAATCCTAAACGGGGTCAAATAAACAATGAGAAGCTGTATTTTGCAACAATCCTAAACGGGGGTAAAATAAACAGTGAAAAGCTGCATTTTGCAACAATCCTAAACGCGGTGAAATAAATAGTGATAAGTTGAATATTGCAACAATCCTAAACGGGGGCAAAATAATCAGTGAGAAGCTGCACTTGGAACAATCCGAAAAGGGAGCTAACATAAACAGTGAGAAGCTGCACTTTGCAAGAGTCCTAAAAGGGGCTAAAATTGACAGGGAGACGCTGCACTTTGCAAGAATCATGAACGGGATCAAATAAACAGTGAGAAGCTGCATTTTGCAACAATCCTAAACGGGGTCAAATAAACAGTGAGAAGCTGCATTTTGCAACAATCCTAAACTGGGAAAAATAACCAATGAGAAGCTGCATCTTGCAAGAATCCTAAACGGTGTCAAATAGATAGTGAGTAGCTGCATTTTGCAACAGTCCTAAACGGGGGTAAAATAAAGAGTGAGAAGCTCAATTTTCCAACAATCCTAAACGGGTCAAAAAAACAGTGAGAAGCTGGATTTTGCAACAATCCTAAACGTGGGTAAAATAAACAGTGAGAAGATGCATTTTGCAAGAATCCTAAACGGCTTCAAATAAACAGTGAGTAGCTGCATTTTCCAACAATCCTAAACGGTGTGAAATAAACAGTGAGAAGCTGCATTTTGCAACAATCATATACTGGGTAAAATAAACAGTGAGAAGCTGCATTTTGCAACAATTTTAACGGTGTCAAATAGATAGTGAGTAGCTGCATCTTGCACCAATTCTAAACGGGGTCAAATAAACAGTGAGAAGCTGCATTTTGCAACAATCCTAAAGGAGGTCAAAAAACATTGAGAGGCTGCATTTTGCAACAGTCGTAAACAGGGGTAAAATAAACAGTGAGAAGCTGCATTGTGCAAAAATTCTTAACGGGGTCAAATAATTCTCAGAAGCTGCATTTTGCAACAATCCTAAACGAGGTCAAATAAACATTGAGAAGCTGAATCTTTCAACAATCCCAAACCGGGGAAAATAAGCAGTGAGAAGCTGTATTTTGCAACAGTCCTAAACGGGGTCAAATAAATATTGAGAAGCTGCATTTTGCAATAATCCTAAACGGGGGTAAAATAAACAGTGAGAAGCTGCATTTTGCAACAATCCTAAACGGGGTCAAATAAATAGTGATAAGTTGCATTTTGCTACAATCCTAAACGGGGGTAAAATAAACAGTGAGAAGCTGCATTTTGCAACAATCCTAAACGGGGTCAAATAAATAGTGATAAGTTGCATTTTCCTACAATCCAAAACGGGGGTAAAATAAACAGCGAGAAGCTGCCTTTTGCAACAATCCTAAAATGGGGGTAAAATAAACAGCGAGAAGCTGCATTTTGCAACAATCTAAACGGCGTCAAATAATTTTGAGAAGATGCATAACGCAACAATTCTAGACGGGGTCAAATAAACAGTGAGAAGCTGCATTTGCAACAATCCTCAACGGGGGTAAAATAAACAGTGAGAAAATGAATTTTCCAACAATCCTAAACGGGTCAAAAAAAAACAATGAGACGCTGCAACTTGCAACATTCCTAAACGGGGTCAAATAAATAGTGAGAAGCTGCATTTGGCAACATTCCTAAACGGGGTCAAATAAACAGTGAGAAGCTGTATTATTTGCAACACTCCTAAACGGGGTCAAATAAACAGTGAGAAGCTGCATTTTGCAACATTCCTAAACGGGGTGAAATAAACATTGAGCACAAGCATTTTGCGACAATCCTAAACGGGATCAGAGAATCTGTGAGAAGCTGCATTTAGCAACTATCCTTAACGGGGGTGAAATAAACAGTGAGAAGCTGCATTTTGCAACAGTCCTAAACGGGGTCAAATAAATAGTGAGAAGGTGCATTTTGCAAAAATCTTAAACGGGGGAAAAATAAACAGTGAGAAACTACATTTTGCAACAATCCTAAACGAGGTCAAATAAACAGTGAGAAGCTGTATTTTGCAACAATACTAAACTGGGTCAAATAAACAGTGAGAAGCTTAATTTTGCAACAATCCTAAACGGGGCCGAATAATTTTGAGAAGCTGCATTTTGCAAAAATCCTAAACGAGGTCAAATAAACAGTAAGAAGCTGTATTTTGCAACAATCCTAAACGGTGGTGAAATAAACAGTGAGAAGCTGCATTTTGCAACAATCCTAAACGGGGTCAAATAAATAGTGATAAGTTGCATTTTGCTACAATCCTAAACGGGGGTAAAATAAACAGTGAGAAGCTGCATTTTGCAACAATCCTAAACGGGGTCAAATAAATAGTGATAAGTTGCATTTTGCTACAATCCAAAACGGGGGTAAAATAAACAGCGAGAAGCTGCATTTTGCAACAATCCTAAACGGCGTCAAATAATTTTGAGAAGATGCATAACGCAACAATTCTAAACGCGGTCAAATAAACAGTGAGAACCTGCATTTTGCAACAATCCTCAACGGGGGTAAAATAAACAGTGAGAAAATGAATTTTCCAACAATCCTAAACGGGTCCAAAAAACAGTGAGAAGCTGCATTTTGCAACATTTCCAAACTGGGTCAAATAAACAGTGAGAAGATGCATTTTGCAACAATCCTAAACGGAGGAAAATTAAACACTGACAAACTGCATTCTGGAACAATCCAACACGAGGGTAAAATTAACAACGAGAAGCTGGATTTTGCAACAATCCAACACGGGGGTAAAATAAACAGCAAGAAGCTGCATTTTGCAACTATCCTAAACGGGGTCAAATAATTTTGAGATGATGCATTACGCAACAATTCTAAACGGGGTAAAATAAACAGTGAGAAGCAGCAATTTCCAACAATTCTAAACGCGTCAAAAAAACAGTGAGAAGCTGCATTTTGCAATATTCCTAAACGGGGTCAAATAAACAGTTAGAAGCTGCATTTGGCAACAATCCTAAACGGGGTCAAATAAACAACGAGAAGCTGTATTTTTCAACAATCCTAAACGGGGGTGAAATAAACAGTGAGAAGCTTTATTTTGCTACAATCCTAAACGGGGTCAAATAAATAGTGAGAGGTTGCATTTTGCAACAATCCTAAGCGGGGTCAAATAAACAGTGAGAAGCTGCATTTGGAACAATCCTAAACGGAGCTAATATAAACAGTGAGAGGCTGCACTTTGCAAGAATCCTAAACGGAGCTAAAATAAACAGTGAGAAGCTGCACTTTGCAACAATCCTAAACGGAGTGAAAGAAACAGTGAGAAACTGCATTTTGCAAGAATCCTAAACGGGGTCAAATAAACAGTGAGGAGCTGCATCTTGCTAGAATCCTAAATGGGGTAAAATAAACAGTGAGAAGCTGCATTTTGCAACAATATTAAACGGGGGAATAAATATACAGTGAGAAGCTACATTTTGCAACAGTCCTAAACGGGGTCAAATAAACAGTGAAAAGCTGCATTTTGCAAGAATCCTAAACGGAGTCAAATAAACAGTGAGAAGCTGCATTTTGCAACAATCCTAAACGTGGTCAAATAATCAGTGAGAAGCTGGATTTTGCAACAATCCTAAACGGGGGTAAAATAAACAGTGAAAAGCTGCATTTTGCAACAATCCTAAACGGAATCAAATAGACAGTGAGAAGATCCATTTTGCAACACTCCTAAACGGGGTCAAATAAACAGTGAGAAGCTGCATTTTGCAACATTCCTAAACGGGGTGAAATAAACATTGAGAACAAGAATTTTGCGACAATCCTAAACAGGATCAGAGAAGCAGTGAGAAGGTGCATTTAGCAACTATCCTTAACGGGGGCAAAATAAACAGTGAGAAGCTGCATTTTGCAACAGTCATAAACGGGGTCTAATAAATAGTGAGAAGCTGCATTTTGCAACAATCCTAACGGGGGTAAAATAAACAGTGAGAAGCTGCATTTTCCAGCAATAATAAACGGGGTGAAATAATCAGGGAGATGCTGCATTTTTCAAAATTCTTAAACGGGGGAAAAATAAACAGTGAGAAGCTGTATTTTGCAACAATCCTAAACGGGGTCGAATAATTTTGAGAAGCTGCATTTTGCAAAAATCCTAAACGAGGTCAAATAAACAGTAAGAAGCTGCATTTTGCAACAATCCTAAACGGTGGTGAAATAAACAGTGAGAAGCTGCATTTTGCAACAATTCTAAACGGGGGTGAAATAAACAGTGAGACGCTGCACTTTGGAACAATCCTAAACGGGGGTAAAATAAACAGTGAGAAGCTGCATTTGGCAACAATCCTGAACGGGGTCAAATAAACAGCGAGAAGCTGCATTTTCCAACAATCCTAAACGGGGGTAAAATAAACAGTAAGAAGCTGAATTTTGCAACAATCCTAAACGGGGGTAAAATAAACAATGACAAGCTGCATTGTGCAAAAATCCTAAACGGGGTCAAACGAACAATGAGAACCTGCATTTTGCAACAATCCTAAACGGGAACAAAAGAAGAATTAGAAGCTTCATTTTGCAAAAATCCTAAACGGTGGTAAAATGAACAGCGAGAAGAAGCATTTTTCAACAATCATAAACGGGTTGCAATGAACATTGAGAACAAGTATTTTGCGACAATCCTAAACGGGGTCAGAGAAGCAGTGAGAAGCTGCTTTTTGCAACTATCCTAAACGGGGTGAAATAAACAGTGAGATGCTGCATTTTGCAAAAATCTTAAAAGGGGGAAAAATAAACAGTGAGAAACTGCATTTTGCAACAGTCCTAAACGGGGTCAAATAAATATTGAGAAGCTGCATTTTGCAATAATCCTAAACGGGGATGAAATAAACAGTGAGAAGGTGCATTTTGCAACAATCCTAAACGGGGTCAAATAAATAGTGATAAGTTGCATTTTGCTACAATCCTAAACGGGGGTAAAATCAACAGTGAGAAGCTGCATTTTGCAACAATCCTAAACGGGGTCAAATAAATAGTGATAAGTTGCATTTTGCTACAATCCAAAACGGGGGTAAAATAAACAGCGAGAAGCTGCATTTTGCAACAATCCTAAACGGCGTCAAATAATTTTGAGAACATGCATAACGCAACAATTCTAAACGCGGTCAAATAAACAATGAGAACCAGCATTTTGCAACAATCCTCAACGGGGGTAACATAAACAGTGAGAAAATGAATTTTCCAACAATCCTAAACGGGTCCAAAAATCAGTGAGACGCTGCATTTTGCAACATTCCTAAACGGGGTCAAATAAACAATGAGAAGCTGTATTTTTTGGAACAATCCTAAACCGGGGGTGATACAAACAGTGAGAAGCTGCAATTTGGAACAATCCTAAACGGGGACAAATAGACAGTGAGAAGCTACATTTTGCAACACTCCTAAACGGGGTCAAATAAACAGTGAGAAGCTGCATTTTGCAACATTCCTAAACGGGGTGAAATAAACATAGAGAACAAGCATTTTGCAACAATCCTAAACAGGATCAGAGAAGCAGTGAGAAGCTGTATTTAGCAACTATCCTTAACGGGGGTAAAATAAACAGTGAGAAGCTGCATTTTGCAACTGTCATAAACGGGGTCTAATAAATAGTGAGAAGCTGCATTTTGCAACAATCCTAAACGGGGGTAAAATAAACAGTGAGAAGCTGCATTTTCCAGCAATAATAAACGGGGTCAAATAACCAGGGAGATGCTGCATTTTGCAAAAATCTTAAACGGGGGAAAAAGAAACAGTGAGAAGCTACATTTTGCAACAATCCTAAACTAGGACAAATAAACAGTGAGAAGCTGCATTTTGCAACAATCCTAAACTGGGTCAGATAAACAGAGAGAAGCTGTATTTTGCAACAATCCTAAACGGGGTCGAATAATCTTGAGAAGCTGCATTTTGCAAAAATCCTAAACGAGGTCAAATAAACAGTAAGATGCTGCATTTTGCAACAATCCTAAACGGTGGTGAAATAAACAGTGAGAAGCTGCATTTTGCAACAATCCTAAACGGGGTCAAATAAACGATGAGAAGCTACATTTTGCAACAATCCTAACCGGGGGTAAAATAAACAGTGAGAAGCTGCATTTTCCAGCAATAATAAACGGGGTCAAATAACCAGGGAGATTCTGCATTTTGCAAAAATCTTAAACGGGGGAAAAAGAAACAGTGAGAAGCTACATTTTGCAACAATCCTAAACGAGGACAAATAAACAGTGAGAAGCTGCATTTTGCAACAATCCTAAACTGGGTCAGATAAACAGAGAGAAGCTGTATTTTGCAACAATCCTAAACGGGGTCGAATAATCTTGAGAAGCTGCATTTTGCAAAAATCCTAAACGAGGTCAAATAAACAGTAAGATGCTGCATTTTGTAACAATCCTAAACGGGGTCAAATAAACGATGAGAAGCTACATTTTGCAACAATCCTAACCGGGGGTGAAAGAAACAGAGAGAAGCTGCACTTTGGAACAATCCTAACCGGGGGTGAGATAAACAGTGAGAAGCTGCATTTGGCAACAATCCTAAACGGGGTCAAATAAACAGTGAGATGCTGCATTTTCCAACAATGCTAAACGGGGGTAAAATAAACAGAGAGAAGCTGAACTTTGCAACAATCCTAAACGTAGGTAAAATAAACAATGAGAAGCTGCATTGTGCAAAAATCCTAAACGGGGACAAATGAACAATGAGAAGCTGCATTTTGCAACAACCCTAAACGGAGGTAAAATAAACAGCGAGAAGCTGCATTTCGCAACAATCCTAAACGGGGTTAAAAAAACCCAGTGAGAAGCTGCATTTTGCAACATTTCTAAACGGGGTCAAATAAACAGTGAGAAGCTGCATCTTGCAACAGTCCTAAACGGTGTCAAATAAACAGTGAAAAGCTCCATTTTGAAAGAATCCTAAACGGGGTCAAATAAACAGTGAGATGCTGCATTTTACAACAATCCTAAACGGGGTCAAATAATCAGTGAGAAGCTGGATTTTGCAACAATCCTAAACGGGGGTAAAATAAACAGTGAGAAGTTGGATTTTGCAACAATATTAAACGGGATCAAATAAACAGTGAGAAGCTGTATTTTGTAACAATCCTAAATGTGGGAAAAATGCAAGAATCCTAAACGGAGTGAAATAAGCATTGAGACGCTGCATTTTGCAACATTCCTAAACTGGGTCAAATGAACAGTGAGAAGCTGCATTTGGCAACAATCCTAAACGGGGTCAAATAAACAATGAGAAGCTGTATTTTGCAACAATCCTAAACGGGGGTAAAATAAACAGTGAAAAGCTGCATTTTGCAACAATCCTAAACGCGGTGAAATAAATAGTGAGAAGTTGAATATTGCAACAATCCTAAACGGGGGTAAAATAATCAGTGAGAAGCTGCACTTGGAACAATCCGAAAAGGGAGCTAACATAAACAGTGAGAAGCTGCACTATGCAAGAGTCCTAAACGGAGCTAAAATAGACAGGGAGACGCTGCACATTGCAAGAATCATAAACGGGATCAAATAAATAGTGAGAAGCTGCATTTTGCAACAATCCTAAACGGGGTCAAATAAACAGTGAGAAGCTGCATTTTGCAACAATCCTAAACTGGGAAAAATAACCAATGAGAAGCTGCATTTTGCAAGAATCCTAAACGGTGTCAAATAGATAGTGAGTAGCTGCATTTTGCAACAATCCTAAACGGGGGTAAAATAAAGAGTGAGAAGCTCAATTTTCCAACAATCCTAAACGGGTCAAAAAAACAGTGAGAAGCTGGATTTTGCAACAATCCTAAACGTGGGTAAAATAAACAGTGAGAAGCTGCATTTTGCAACAATCCTAAACGGCTTCAAATAAACAGTGAGTAGCTGCATTTTCCAACAATCCTAAGCTGGGTGAAATAAACATTGCGAAGCTGCATTTTGCAACAATCCTAAACTGGGTAAAATAAACAGTGAGAAGCTGCATTTTGCAACAATCTTAACGGTGTCAAATAGATAGTGAGTAGCTGCATCTTGCACCAATTCTAAACGGGGTCAAATAAACAGTGAGAAGCTGCATTTTGCCACAATCCTAAAGGAGGTCAAATAAACATTGAGAGGCTGCATTTTGCAACAGTCGTAAACGGGGGTAAAATAAACAGTGAGAAGCTGCATTGTGCAAAAATTCTTCACGGGGTCAAATAATTCTCAGAAGCTGCATTTTGCAACATTCCTAAACGAGGTCAAATAAACAATGAGAAGCTGCATCTTTCAACAATCCTAAACCGGGGTAAAATAAGCAGTGAGAAGCTGTATTTTGCAACAATCCTAAACGGGGTCAAATAAACAATGAGAATCTGCATTTTGCAACAATCCTAAACGGGGTCAATTAAACAGTGAGATGCTGCATTTTGCAACAATCCTAAACGGGGGTGAAATAAACAGTGGGAAGCTGCACTTTGCAAAAATCCTAAACGGGTGTAAAATAAATAGGGGAAAGCTGCATTTTGCAACAATCCTCAACAGGGTCAAATAAATAATGAGAAGCTGCATTTTCCAACAATCCTAAACGGGGTCAAATGAACAATGAGAAGCTCCATTTTGCAACAATCCTAAACGGTGTCAAAAAAACAGTGAGAAGCTGCATTTTGCAACATTTCCAAACTGGGTCAAATAAACAGTGAGAAGATGCATTTTGCAACAATCCTAAACGGAGGAAAATTAAACACTGACAAACTGCATTCTGGAACAATCCAACACGAGGGTAAAATTAACAACGAGAAGCTGGATTTTGCAACAATCCAACACGGGGGTAAAATAAACAGCAAGAAGCTGCATTTTGCAACTATCCTAAACGGGGTCAAATAATTTTGAGATGATGCATTACGCAACAATTCTAAACGGGGTAAAATAAACAGTGAGAAGCAGCAATTTCCAACAATTCTAAACGCGTCAAAAAAACAGTGAGAAGCTACATTTTGCAACATTCCTAAACGGGGTCAAATAAACAGTTAGAAGCTGCATTTGGCAACAATCCTAAACGGGGTCAAATAAACAACGATAAGCTGTATTTTTCAACAATCCTAAACGGGGGTGAAATAAACAGTGAGAAGCTTTATTTTGCTACAATCCTAAACGGGGTCAAATAAATAGTGAGAGGTTGCATTTTGCAACAATCCTAAGCGGGGTCAAATAAACAGTGAGAAGCTGCATTTGGAACAATCCTAAACGGAGCTAATAGAAACAGTGAGAGGCTGCACTTTGCAAGAATCCTAAACGGAGCTAAAATAAACAGTGAGAAGCTGCACTTTGCAACAATCCTAAACGGAGTGAAAGAAACAGTGAGAAACTGCATTTTGCAAGAATCCTAAACGGGGTCAAATAAACAGTGAGGAGCTGCATCTTGCTACAATCCTAAATGGGGTAAAATAAACAGTGAGAAGCTGCATTTTGCAACAATATTAAACGGGGGAATAAATATACAGTGAGAAGCTGCATTTTGCAACAATCCTAAACGGAATCAAATAGACAGTGAGAAGATCCATTTTGCAACACTCCTAAACGGGGTCAAATAAACAGTGAGAAGCTGCATTTTGCAACAATCCTAAACGTGGTCAAATAATCAGTGAGAAGCTGGATTTTGCAACAATCCTAAACGGGGGTAAAATAAACAGTGAAAAGCTGCATTTTGCAACAATCCTAAACGGCGTCAAATAATTTTGAGAAGATGCATAACGCAACAATTCTAAACGCGGTCAAATAAACAGTGAGAACCTGCATTTTGCAACAATCCTCAACGGGGGTAAAATAAACAGTGAGAAAATGAATTTTCCAACAATCCTAAACGGGTCCAAAAAACAGTGAGAAGCTGCATTTTGCAACATTTCCAAACTGGGTCAAATAAACAGTGAGAAGATGCATTTTGCAACAATCCTAAACGGAGGAAAATTAAACACTGACAAACTGCATTCTGGAACAATCCAACACGAGGGTAAAATTAACAACGAGAAGCTGGATTTTGCAACAATCCAACACGGGGATAAAATAAACAGCAAGAAGCTGCATTTTGCAACTATCCTAAACGGGGTCAAATAATTTTGAGATGATGCATTACGCAACAATTCTAAACGGGGTAAAATAAACAGTGAGAAACAGCAATTTCCAACAATTCTAAACGCGTCAAAAAAACAGTGAGAAGCTGCATTTTGCAATATTCCTAAACGGGGTCAAATAAACAGTTAGAAGCTGCATTTGGCAACAATCCTAAACGGGGTCAAATAAACAACGAGAAGCTGTATTTTTCAACAATCCAAAACGGGGGTGAAATAAACAGTGAGAGCTTTATTTTGCTACAATCCTAAACGGGGTCAAATAAATAGTGAGAGGTTGCATTTTGCAACAATCCTAAGCGGGGTCAAATAAACAGTGAGAAGCTGCATTTGGAACAATCCTAAACGGAGCTAATATAAACAGTGAGAGGCTGCACTTTGCAAGAATCCTAAACGGAGCTAAAATAAACAGTGAGAAGCTGCACTTTGCAACAATCCTAAACGGAGTGAAAGAAACAGTGAGAAACTGCTTTTTGCAAGAATCCTAAACGGGGTCAAATAAACAGTGAGGAGCTGCATCTTGCTACAATCCTAAATGGGGTAAAATAAACAGTGAGAAGCTGCATTTTGCAACAATATTAAACGGGGGAATAAATATACAGTGAGAAGCTACATTTTGCAACAGTCCTAAACGGGGTCAAATAAACAGTGAAAAGCTGCATTTTGCAAGAATCCTAAACGGAGTCAAATAAACAGTGAGAAGCTGCATTTTGCAACAATCCTAAACGTGGTCAAATAATCAGTGAGAAGCTGGATTTTGCAACAATCCTAAACGGGGGTAAAATAAACAGTGAAAAGCTGCATTTTGCAACAATCCTAAACGGAATCAAATAGACAGTGAGAAGATCCATTTTGCAACACTCCTAAACGGGGTCAAATAAACAGTGAGAAGCTGCATTTTGCAACATTCCTAAA
>JAECUM010001867.1:0-126514 GCA_016617855.1 Megalonaias nervosa | reverse complement strand
AGTAAAACACAACAAATTCCAACAGTTATCAGCAAGATTGGCCATTATCTTTCTGTCTGCCTCCTCTCAGGCACAAGTCTGGAGGGCTTTGGTTCCATTGTGAGGAGAAGGGTGTTTTTGTTCCTCAAGAGCCTATCCATGAAACTCTTCAAGCAGAAGTTAATCATGGTCACCACTTCCTTTTTGAAAGAATTCACCTGCTGGGTTCTCTATTGACATGCTCAATCACTTGGCAGATCACTTGTCTCAATTGTGGTCTTGCACAACAGAGATGGCATAGCTTTAAGAGTTCCTGATTAGATCTTCTGCTTTGTTGGTATTTACTTTTGTCCTGGCACTTCAGATTTCATTCTTGTTTGCAGCAAATGCTGACAAAATTAAGAGGCTTAATTTGCTTGTAATTGGGAGGTTTGCTGCCAGCTGTAAAAGTGTTACACATTTATGTCTGCTACGCCTCAAGAATACAAATGCATGTAAAATTTAGCAAAAACAGCCACAGCACCAGTCAAACTGAATTTCACTCTGACTGGTTTATGGATTATACTTGTAATATCTACAGTTTAGCTGCAGTGCAGATGGTATAAAAACAGACATTTACACTGAAATAATTAACTGATTTTTTGGACAAAATCTTGCAATGAAGCCTTTTAAAGACACCCATATTAGGTATGTGGTACTATAGCAGACCAAATTTCATTGTTATCATTTGGTAAATAAAGAGCTATCCTTGCTAAAAACTTTGAAAAAAGGTTTTAAAAAATGGTTGATTTCTGTTTTTGATGAAAGAGCAAGCAGATTAGATTGAAAATTTGAGGTTGTAGGTAGTTTCAATTCTCTGTATTTTTGGCACATATATTGGTAGTCAGGACCAAGTTAAATCACTTCAAAATATTCAGTCCCCAAGGTTTTTTGGCACACATATTGGTAGGCAAGACTAAGTTAAATCACTATAAAATTTTCAAATCTGCTTATACACATTTATGCCCCTGTTTTATAACCAGAGGGGAATAAACAGAGAGCTTGGACTACTCTGTGAGGCAACACTGACAAGGATGCTATACTACTTAAAGATGGAATTAGTTTTTGCTTGAGAGTGCTAACTCAGGGCAGACAGACATTCGTTCTGTCAAAAATAATGCTCATTATGTTTATTAAAAAGTCCATTTTTTCTGGTGGCAGAGTGGTCTAAGGTGATAGCCTTTACAGAACACTGACATCTCACCTATGTCTATGTGGTTTCAAGTCTCATGCTCAGGCCAAAATCATTATGTGAGAAAGCTTGCCAGTAGCTTCCTGTGGGTTGGTGGTTGTTCCCAAGGTCTTCCAGGGTTCTTTCTCCACCAAATGTACTGGCCACCATGTATAGCCTATCATGTGCTAAGAAATGGCATTAAACTCGTAACCAACCAACCAACCATTCTTTCCATTTAATGCAGTTCAAATAAATGCTTCCCTCTTAGTATTAATAAATATTTTATAGATGTTTAGCACAACTGATTTTAGTTTACAGCAACTAGAAGTTCATGGTATTTGGTGAATATAGATAGTCATGGATTACTAGCTTTCACATAATTGTTATTGAGATTCTCCATTTCCTGAATTTACTCAGACAACAAGCAAATAGTGTGCTGTGACAGTTTGCAACAGCAATTCCAAGAGTGCATAATGTAGAATTTCTGGAGTGTTGGAGAGGAAAGAGTGCAGGACTATAGTATTCATAAAATAGTTAAGACAGTTTCCAAAAATGTACCTGCTCAATAATTGGAATACATAAATAATCTAAAAGTCACTCAAGTCAGTTTCTTCTAAATTATAAATACATATAACTTCAGTAACTGAGCAAGAAGGTGAAATTTTAGTGATTGTTTTTAAGATTTTTGTGTAGGAGAGAATTCTAAAAGAATTTATTGTTGAACAAACATTTGTTGGATTACAAGAGATAGATAGTGGTTATTTTTTAACAGCTAGTGGTCATTTTTTAACAGTAATGATGGGATTGATTGCAGTGGCATTAACAGCTTTCTTGAGGTTTTCTTTAAACTTTTTCATTCAGTATGGGTTCATCATGCAAACCACGGCCTTAGTGATCATCAAAGCAGTTCTTTTCCTGGCCAGAATTCACAAGAATACTTAAATACACATCCCTTGAGATAACTGACAGCAGAGGCTGGAGTCCCCACAAAGAAAAATGACAGATTGGATGTAGGAAGATGGAACATAGTGCAGCTCTATTAATATTTATCAATTTGCCCGTAATGTGAAGAAGATAGAGTGAAAATGGCGTCTTGCCAGACTTACAGACTGTTGTCTAATGTAAAGCTTCCCAAAGAATTGCATAGCCATTAATTATAACTAGACAAAAAGACTTGGTGATGTCGCCAAGTCATTTTCAAGCCCTCTTCAGGCTTTTGTGTCAGGAGAACACTTCCTCTGGTACAATGACTAAATCAATTTTGCAACAATGGCAAGCTTCCATGAATAAGGCCCTTGAGAAAACACGAAAGCTTAGGACACTCACTGCAACACCACGATGCCATTTTTATCTGCTCTATTTGGAGCCAAGCAATTGTAAGATCAGTAGTGATAGTCATCTTTTTATAACTAGGTAAATACAAATATATCTGCATAGGTCAAAATTGTCAAGCCAAAATGCCAATCTTTTCACTGATTAATGAAACCAAATCAAAATGCTGAATAGCACATAGCACAATCGCAAGTGATATGAATCAGTTAAAATACTCTTTGCAGAGGATTCAGCATTCTCAATGGGGCCAATCTTCCACCTGTCAAGTGGGGTTAGGACATGAGACAACCCAGTACAATGCCTGGGCTTTCATGTCCTGAAGTACCTCTTAAGGAGCTGCTTGTTAATTTTTATCTTTCCAAAAGACTTGAAATATTCAATCTCAAAGGCTGAAATTGTCTGCAGTAAATAAAAATTTTGAATGACACCCATGTAGGGCATTATCAGTGTTTCCCTACATGTTTTTAGCAGCATTTATCCCAGCCTTTTGTAGTCTAGATGATAAAAAAGGAAAATTGTTGTGGTTAGCATCTGGTGCTTACAGAAGTCTATGATCTTTTTTTTTTTTACTACTACTACTACTGCTTCTACTATTATTATTATTATTATTATTATTATTATTATTATTGAACTTAAAATTCAGAGGTAAATTCTGCCATCACGCATTTTAAAAAAAGGGAGGAATTTTTAAATATGGGAGATTATCAAAGGAAACTGAAGTAGGACTTGCAAACATCATACTCAGCAGGGCTCAAAATTAACTTTGTTTTAGTACCAGTACTTTGATACTGTAGTTAAAATATTTCCAACCAAAATCGGGCAGTTGTCAATGTGTATTACTTACTGCTCCAGTAGCCTAAGTGGTCAGAGCATCTGCCTTTGATGCAGGAGGTCAGGGGTTTGAACCCTGGCCAAGTCATACCAGAGACTTTAAAAAGTGGTGCATGTAGCTACCTTGCTTGGCTCTCAGCATTAGGAAGTTAATGTTTGGACTGGTCAGTCTGGTGTCAGGATAATGTTTGGACTGGTCAGTCTGGTGTCAGGATAATGTGACTGCATGGGACAATGTTACATGTTTGCAGCATGATGCCCCAGTACTAGACGTCACCATAAACTGCCACACTGGAGACATAGCAATATGACAAGAGTTGTTAAAGCTACATTAAAAATTGAACTCAACACACACACACACACACACACACACACACACACACACACTGTTTATTAGTATATTTCATATTTTGAAATTAAACAATTTAAGTACTTCCAAAATATCAATAACTTTTAGTAATATTTTATTTAACTAGCAATATCAGAATTGTTACTAGCAAAATGCAAGCATGCTAGCATCAGTTGCAGGTCCTGACCCTTTTTCACCTATTTGGTTAAATATATAGCTTGATTTTTTTAAAATAGAAATTCTCATTAACCCAGACTTAATGTACCATAGAACATATTATTATTATTATTATTATTAGTATTAGTATTAGTATTAGTATTAGTATTATTATTATATTATTATTATTATTATTATTATTATTATTCTTAGGACTGAACATTATACAAATATTTTTTTTTATTCTGCAGAAAATTATTTTATATTTTTAATCATTACACCAGAAAATTAATTATTACAAAGGGTACAGAAAAATTATTGACAGTTTAAAGCTCTAAGTTTGTGTAAAAGTTCATGAGCAATTTCAGGATTCCTGTACCAGAGTTTAATTTTAAAAGTTTATGGTTCTGTGTTTTTTTGGTGATAATATTTGGAGGGAGGTTAAAATCCTGTACTGGTACAAAATGTATAAATCACTCTGTAAAGTGGAGAAATACTTAATGTTTTGGGAATATTTTAGCTTTGTCATGATGACTTTGAAAGTCATCATTGTTTCGGTTACTGTGATTTCAGACCTATGACCTACGAGGTGTTAATTTTACCTCCTGTTAGTAGATCACTTTTCCATTTACATTTTGTAGTGCACAAGCCAGACCTGCACTTACTCCAATACAACTAAATTTGTGTTCTGAATTTAAATTGGATACCTGTAAAAAGATCAGGCTGGAGAGATGGTTATTTTTTGATTAGATATCAGATGAAACAATATATACTTATGCTAAATTATGAAGACCTTCAAAGAAAAAAGGATTGTACCAAGCTGTCAATGAATCAGGCATGGCCTCTCTTATCTTGTTACCTACAGTTTGTAGGAAGGTATCATTTGAAGCTCTGTATGCCAGTAGTTACATCGTGTTATACAATGAATGTCTTGTCCAACAAAACTGATTAAAATATAATGTTGACCTTAAATAATTGGGAAAACATTGCTCTAATATTATTCAAACTGTTCTTTCTTTGAATGTCCAAGAGTAGGAGGCTTTCAGAATTTAAATACTGTATATTGATTTGTTTATGGAAACCAGCATAGGTGGAATTTGGAACAGGTTTCAAAATTATAAATTCTATTGATGCTCTTCACAGAGGAGTATTTTCTTTTGCTTGCTTCCTTCATGTCACTTATGTATCAGAGGAGCAGTAGCTCAGTGGATGAAGAGCTGGACTCCTATGAAGGAGTACTAAGTTAAATACCTAAACAGTATCAAGGACAGGATAGGTGACATGTTTAGTCATTTGGCAAAACTACAGTAATCTAATTGCGCAACAAAAACAAAACAAAACCACAAAGTAGAACACCTTCTTGTGCATCTCAAATAAACACCAATTAAAACAGATGCATAACTAGACCAGTTAAAACAGATGCATTAATATACCAATTAAAACAGATGCATATATATCAATTAAAACAGATGCATTACTATACCAATTAACACATTAACCCCTGGAGGTTTTTGTCGTTTTCGCCTGAAATGCGAGTAGGAAACACATTTTGGGGGCTGTTTCTGAATACATCCTAATACATCGACCTCCAAGAGATTTCCGGTTAACCTAATGCCAAGTTGTGTTAGAAACATCGTTTTTCATTGATTCTTTCACCCACGCATGAGCAGAAGGGTAAAAGTTGGAGTTCTTTTCTTCTTTTTTCTTTTTTTGCTTAACAGATTCATCATTTTCGTATCCAGACCACTTTTTATTCCAAATCCCCACCTTATCCTCCTTTTTGCAAAGGTTCGCTTGTCTGTGTGCAGTTCAGACTGGTCTGCCTTCAGTCTGAGGCCAAAAAGTCTAAAATCTGGACACAAAATCAGATTCCGACCTCGGGCGAATATTGGGTGGAAAAAACTTGGGTCCAAAAAATTACGCTTTTCCCTCTGTATTTTGTAGTGCAACTAGAACGTCCAGATTATTTGGTATCATTTTAGAGTTACATCTGTCTACCTTTCTCTGATACCACCCACTTTAGTCTGTCATACATGACCTTGACGCTACAGAGCTTGGAAGTAGACTACTACCTCCTGCCGCGTGAATGCGGCGCCAGGGGTTAATGAGTTAAAACAGATGCATTAATATATCAATTAAAACAGATGCATTAATATATCAATTAAAACAGATGCATCGATATATCAATTAAAACAGATGTGTTAATATATCAGTTAAAACAGATTCATTAATATATCAATTAAAACAGATGCATAACTACATCAATTAAAACAGATGCATTAAAATATCAGTTAAAACAGATGCATAACTATATCAATTAAAACAGATGCATTAATATATCAGTTAAAACAGATGCATAACTATATCAAGGAGGTGTCGGAGCTTAGTGGTTAGCTTGATGTTCTCATGCACAGGAGTACCAGGTTCAGTCACCAGGCCAGTCAGCTGCCATGTTGTGTCCCTAAGCAGGACACTTTACTGTTAATTTTACAGCAACTAATTGAAGCCATTTGGCAGGAACACCTTAATTAGGTGAGGACAGCCAAATTATTATATACAAGTACTCCAGAAGATGCATAAACTGCGACTTACGTAAACTTGCAGATACATAAATGAACAGACTGTGTTTCGATCTTCAAATCGAATGCACCCACAGTATATAGTTCTGCTTCTCCTCTCGCATACATGTGTAAATCATTTCTGTTATATTTTTTCATAATCTTAAGGATTTTTATTGGGTTTTGTTCAGGTTACCTTTCACCATGATGTCAATGCCATATGTAGCCTAGTAAAACCCAATATAATACTTTTTTTGGAAGAAAGTTTCTCCTGTATCAGTATCTGTTTATGTGTGATTTAGATTTTTAACATAGCTTTAACAGGTTTAGTCATATCATTGTGATGTCTGCATTATGTTAGTTTATAATGATGACTAGCACTGGGGCATCATACCACAGACATGTAACATCATTTCCCACCCAGTCACATTATCCACCAGGCAAACCAGGCCTAACACTAACCTCATCATGCTGAGTGCCAAGCTAGGCAGCTGTTAGTAACACTTTTACAAGTCTTTGTATGTCTCGCTGTTTGAACCTACAACCTCCTGCATCCAAGGTGGGCGCTCTAACCACTAGGCCACCGGAGCAGTAATAGTATGTGTTTTTAAAACAAACATGTTTTCTAGCTTTTTGTATTGTTAAAGGTGACCAGAAAGTTCCAGAATTTTGTAATGTAATAAAAGAAGCCAGTATCTTTATGAAAGGTGTATGTTTAGAAAACACTTGGGTCCCAAAAGTGTCTCTTTTTATTTGAAAACTTTCTCAATGCTTGGGAACTAATTACAAATGAAAAATGTGTAGACACATGGTTCTGGGGAACCTTGAAAACAAAACAAAACAAATTTTTTTACAAGGGATTTAATGATTAGTTTGCATCTTTGTTTTATGTCCTGTAAACTACAATTGATAATTTGCTTGACGTACCATTAGGCCTACCTGCATATTTGTAAATTCTTGGTGAGAAAAAAAATCTTGCCATTTAGATAGTGTGAATGGTTTCTGTCATTTGCACTATGTTGTCTGTCCTAAAGAATCCTTAATTGCAAGGACCAAGTGGTTAAATTTTCAATGAGGCAAGAAACTAGTTGATTTATTGTTTTACCTGTGACCATTTGGATATGTCTTGTGGATCTTGAAACTGTACTGATTTCCACGTGTGGGTGTCAAACCTCACAACTTGGGATTAAAGAAGATAAGATTAAGCTCTTTTTGGCTATAAGCTGGACTTGAATATAAGCTGGACTTGAATGGCTATAAGCTGGACTCGAATGGCTATAAGCTGGACTTGAATGGCTATAACCTGGACTTGAATAAAGAACAAATGATGGTACTGTTAAAGTGGCCACAGTTGCTACACAGAGGGTGCACCTTGAAAATTCCCATTGCTTAGAGAAGTTAATTTTGACATGGTCAAGCAATATCTAGATGGACCTAAAAATTTATATTACTTGTAACATGCATTGGGGGGGGCAAGTAAAATTGCTAACAGGTTTGTGAAAATATAAAATTCACTTGCCCAAGGGCAATTATACTTTTAATCAAGTTGGTAAAGGCCCAATTTTTTTTTAGACCTATGCTCAGTGTTAAAACAACAATCTACTGCTGATGCTACTAAATGGATAATAGCTGAACTCAAACTCTTCATTGTTCCATTTTGATCAGACATTGTGATAAATCTTCAACAATTATGCTTAAACTATAATTCACATTTTTTTTTCCTTACAAATTCAGCAGCTAAATACTTTGATCTTTAATTTTGATGTAACTAATCAATTGATCATTTGGACTTCATTCAAAACATGGTATGATTTTTTTCATGTATCTGATTACAGACTTGTTTTACCGCCTCTATTTTCGTAAGAGAAAGTAAATTGCAGCAAGTATCTTATTTCTTCAAAAAAAAATTATGGCAAAATAGTTTTGAATTTGTCAGCAGGATCTTAATTTTTTTTTTTCTTTCTATTAATATAAACTGCCATCATAGAATCAAATTCTGATGGTATTAGGTCAGTAGGGTCTCTTGTCTTTATCACTTTGCAGATTGCCCCCACACACACACACACTTGCTCAGTCATCTGCAGGAAACCAATAGAATGTGTGCTGAAATGTCATTTCATTGGGTTTTTTCCTTGGCAATACAGGCCTCAAATCTTGCATAACTTTGTAGCAAGAAGGACTAGCTGAGTGAGAAATCGACTAGTCCTGCTGAATCTTCACTAGTCCTTTGCACAAAGCAATGTCAGACACCTAGAAATTTACCAGCCATCAGACTATTTAAATTATAAAAACTACTTGTCCAACAGGAAATGTACTATCCTTTGGCTAGTAAACTACTGTATATACTTGCTTCTAAGTCCAACTGCAAACTGCACAGACCCAGTCTGTGCAGTTAAGAGTAATCAGTGGAACAAACAACATAGACTCTGATATGCAGGTGCATTATGCAATGGCAATTAGGATCTTTGTTGTTTGCAATTTCGTTCAACTTAGAAGTGAGTATATACAGTATTGCTAATTTGAAGCCCAACATTACAATTTTGTAGTAATGATAATACTATTAATAATAAAAGCCCAACATTACAGTTATATAGTAATGATAATACTATTAATAATAAAAGCCCAACATTACAGTTATGTAGTAATGATAATACTATTAATAATAAAAGCCAACATTACAGTTATGTAGTAATGATAATACTATTACTAATAAAAGCCAACATTACAGTTATGTAGTAATGATAATACTATTACTAATAAAAGCCAACATTACAGTTCTGTAGTAATGATAATACTATTAATAATAAAAGCCCAACATTACAGTTATGTAGTAATGATAATACTATTAATGATAAAAGCCAACATTACAGTTATGTAGTAATGATAATACTATTCATGATAAAAGCCCAACATTACAGTTTTGTAGTAATGATAATACTATTAATGATAAAAGCCAACATTACAGTTATGTAGTAATGATAATACTATTATTGATAAAAGCCAACATTACAGTTATGTAGTAATGATAATGCTATTACTAATAAAAGCCAACATTACAGTTATGTAGTAAAGATAATACTATTAATAATAAAAGTTTATTCATTTCAAATGAATTGCTATGCATTTTATTAGGAGAGAGAGAAGGAGAGATGCAATTCTCAGAACAAAACTTGACAAGTCCATCAGTTTGTAAGTACATATATTAACAATTTATTTTGAGAGACAGTTGGATAGCACATGATGTATATTTTCCAAAATAAGAGATGATTAGGCCATAAATTTATTCATAATTTTATTTTCAGGTGATCCAAACAAAACACTGACAGAATTTCAGAATTCACAAAATTTTGTGATCAATTTTTCCAACAGGTATTTCTTTATTATGCTTTTGCTTTTTCTTTCTTGTTTTCTTAAACACACACATACACACACACACACACAGGTGCAGATATACAAATAATGTGCATACAATTACTTTCACCATTACGGATCATTGCCATCTCACCTCTGTCTGCGTGGGTTTGAGTCTTAGGTTCGGCCAATATGGGTATGTGAGAAAGCTTGCCAGTAGCTTCTTGTGGATCGATGGTTCTTTCCAGAGTTTTCCCGGGTTCTTCCTCCACCATTTATACTGGCTGCCATGTGTAGCCTATCTTGTGCTGAAAAATGGTGTTAAACCCTACAACAACAAGAACAACAGCAATTACTTAATGTGTTACACCTTTATATCAGTATTTACCCTGCAGCTGGTACATTTTTGAGTAATTATTTTTAGGGTCTACAAATAATTAAAGGTCAAAAGTAAATTATAACTTTCCCTGATAAACATATATTTTGTGAAATATCCGTTTCTTTATGAAATATTGGAGGACAGAGATAATTCTGGTTTTTATAGATGGATTGTATAAAGAATGAATTTGTACACACTTTTTTTTAAGTGTACAGAATGTTACAGATGATTGTACACACTTTTTTAAGTGTACAGAATGTTACAGATGATACAGTTCATGAATACATAGAATTGGTTTAAATGTAGAGAAAGGCATTGTCCTACAGAATTTGGCAAGTCATTAAATCATTGTAGAATTTTGCTGTGCATTGCATTATATCCACATTTCTGAACAATGAACAGAATGAATCTTTTGTGACCTTAAATTACTGCATCATGCGTTTAAAATTTCACCGTAAATCTCAGTGAATGCAATAAAGCCCTGAGAAAATTTCAGTTGATGTCTTCATTTCCCATTTTACGCCTATCATATTTTGTACAAATGTGCTCGTTTGTGAATGATTTAGCTATATCTTAATATTTGATGCAATTCAAACTGTTCAAAAATGGAATCTGATGCTCAGGTGTTGCTCTCTTTTGTAAAAAGGTTAATCATCTATTTGAAACAGCAGAGCTCTCCAAGAGTAGGAGTTGCTCAAGTTTGGCCCTATTTGACATTAGTTGTATAAAATTGTGATATAGTCTATCTTCCTAGCATTTGTTTAAAAAAAAAAAGGAATAAGTCTTTTTAAGACGTTTTTCATCATATTTGTTTTTCCACTCATCCAATGATGGTGTTCAGCTCCAAGGGTTCAGAAGTTATTTTTTGAAAACATGGCAGTACCGTAAAGTAATTAGAAATTCCAGGATATTCATTCATTCTGCAACTAATGGAATAATTCAACCTAATGAAGCAGGTCAGATGTTTTTCTACTTTCCTTTTCAGAATGCCTTTTAATTTCTTTGTGACACCAAAACTTCATATGTACATTGCTGGTGTAAATCCCAAAAATTTTAATTTCTCTCATGTTTCACAAATATTTTTGCTGTTGCTGTTTCCAGTTTAGAATCATAAAATTGAATAATAGCATTTGCACAGATATATACGTTTCTACTAGTTTTGATTGATGGTCAGTTTGGAAATTGATTATTTTACAATCTAGTAGGTTCTTTTATACAAAAAGTTAAGCATTATCAGTGGAAGGAGGTTTGACACTTTCAAATACCCTATGTAACCACTTTTATCTCAAGGCAAACTCCAAACAACAAAGATCCTGATCTGTCACAGCATAATTTTCCTGCAAATCAGGGGTCTGACCTGTTTGTTTCAACTGATTACTCCAGTGAAACTGTACAGACCCAGATCTGCGGTACAATATGAGATGACAGCTCTGGGTCTGTGCTGTTTGCAGTTGGACTGCTTATAAGCAGTTGTATACAGTACATTACTACTGTTGCCCAAAGCTATTAGATCATATTTCACATGGAACAATTTTATATGCACATTTTTATGAGACCAACAAAAATGTGATACTGTCATTATCATTATTCATTAACCATGATTCTTCTTACAATCTTCTTCCACTGTTCTTTATTTCGGTTCTGGAATTTCACGTTTCATAGGAAAATACATCTATATCTTCCTTGCGGGATGTTTATTGATTTTATGACTTGTTCTTCTTTCCATATATCAGTGCAAGTGTTGAAACAACATATCAACATCTTCTTTCAACACCTACAACAACATCGGTGACAGCAATAGGAACAAGTGACAGTTCATCATCAAGTAGTGATAATAGTCCCACAACAACTATCACAATGCAGGCATACATGGGAAATCAGAATGCTGCATCTTTTCAGGCATTTTACCCGAATCCTTCAGCACAGAATCCATACGCAATGCCCACATATCCTGTCCAAGATAGTAAGTATGAACTTTGTTTTATCCAAATGAGCGATGTGAAAATAGGCATGACTTTGCACATAGCTACGTTGATGGCAACAAGGACAACATCATCAATGTTAAAAGATTTGTGTTTAACCTTTTAAAAGTCCAATACAGGGGTTGAGACACTGGTACACGGATGAAGGCAAAACGTTGGGTTTAATTCAAGAGGATTACTTTTGCCTTCATTCAGGTCGAACAAAATATAAATTTTTTGGAGGATAATATATTCATGTATTTTTTTTTTCACACACAAAGAAATTAGCCTTCCAACATTATTTGTCTTGGTTAGCGGCCCACACAGGATTTCACACAAAACTAATTTGAATAGTAAAACTTACACTATGCACTTGCCTGCAAGTTCAGTTAAGGTGCAAATAACAGAGCCTGATCTGCCATCACATAATGCATCAGCAGATCGGGGTCTTTGTGGTTTGTGCTACTCATTAGTCCTAACAAACTGCATAGACCCTGATCTGCAGGCATATTAATGAGACATGACACATCTGGGTCTATGCAGTTTGCAGTTGGATCCAACTGATATGCAGATATATACAGCAAATGAAATAAATATTTTGGTTATTTTTCTTCCTGGACAGAGCAGCAGATAAAATAGAAAAATATACATCCAGACTGATGTATTTAAATCACCAGAATTAATCAACCAAAATTTAAGTTAAGCTTTTGCAATAGAGGATGTATAAGTTCGAATGTTTGGGGCAAAAAAGTTGTAGAAGTTGAAAAGTGTGGATAATTTAAATGAATTAAAATTGTATTGCAGTTAAACAACTTTATGGAGACTTTGTACGACACCATGAATCATTTTGTTTTATCCATAATTCATTGTATCTTAATACAGTTGCATCCCAATTCTCATTGTACTAACCATTCTTTGGTTGTATCAGTGCACTTACTAACCATCCTTTGGTTGTATCATTGTACTTACTGGCCAGCCTTTGGTTGCATCAGTGTACATAATAACCATGCTTTGGTTGTATCAGTGTACTTATTAGCCAACCTTTGGTTGTATCTGTGTACTTATTAGCCAACCTATGGTTGTATCAGCATACTTACCAACCATCCTTTTATTTGTATCACTGTACTTACCAGCCATTTTTTTGGTTGTATCAGTGTACTTACTAGCCATCTTTCAATGTCTGTGCAATAAATGTCTTTATATTCTTTGTACCATCTCATTTTGTGCACACTGTCAACTCGGTAAATCGTAACTTACTTGTTTATTTGTTTTCATACATAAAGTTTTTCTGTTTTATTTTTAGAGTTAACAAATATTTGTACTTTAGAATCTGCTGATAATTGTCATTATTTTATTTTTTTGCCTTCAAACATATGTACACAATTTTCAGATAAAGTACAAAATACTACAGACCATTCAATAACCTCGATTAACTGAACTCATCAAGAGCTAGAAAATTGATTAAATTACTCGGGAGCTTGGATAATTGACCCTATCATCACTGCATCCACATATCCACAACAGCTGTGAACTAAGCTATCACATGTTAGCAGTGATTGCTGATAAGATGCAATAAACTTCATACACTTCAGACACATCGCCATCCGATTTCCATCGGATTTTGACAATTGATCGGTTAATCTCAGTGACATCAGAACTCTCATACTTTAAAATATTAATTTATTTTATCCATAGCTGTACCAGCTCTTAACGTATGCAGCAGTATTTCTTGGGAAATACGTGGTAGTTGGGGATTTATTTTTATTAATACGTATGTGCAACATCAGAGGCATGGATAGCACTTTCATAACACATGGCTTTGCACCTTTCCTACCCAAGGCACATGCAAGGCTAAAGTGGTCAACTGATTTTTTTTTTTTTTTTCTTCATTTTTGTTTTCTTGGGTTTTAGCTACTATACAAGATCCCACTATGCCATCATCCGACTTGTCAAGACTGTTTATTACAATTTGTGAGAACATTTGGTACAGTCAGTGTAAAATGAATAGTTTTATGGAATCTAGCAGTATGAAATAGCAAGCTATCCTATGGCTGCCAGTAAGAAACAAAAACCTACAACCACACTAAAGGTCTCTTGAACTTTTCTTAGAATTGATTATCTCTTAGAGCTTTATAATCCATGATAAATATAAAATATGACACTATCTTTTGGATAATCAGATTCCCAAATCTGAATATGCATTCCTAATTCGTGTTTTATTCCGCTCAAATTGTACATCTGTCAATTTTGTATGAAAGCAACAGGATCTGGTTGATAAATAGTCATTGATTATAAGGGACATATGCTAATTCTTCTAGAATGGTACACAATCAATAATTTATGCTGATGAGATTTTGACACATTGTTTACAAACAGATGAAGAAAAAATATGTGTATGTCTCAAAGGACTTTTTTTGTATTGGAAATATGCTTATTTACATCGAAAATTTGTTTAGGGTTGTTCCATATAAACCTACATGGTACCCAGGGAAGACACTTTTTAAATAGAAATGCCAGAGCACTCTTGAGTACTGAAAGAGTTATATAAAAATTGTAAATACATTGAATGTGCCTTACCTGGATCACAAATCTGTTTTACTGGAACATCAGTGACAACCCAGAATGTCCCCCTTAGCTTTGATCGTTGCCTTATTCCAAGTTTTAAAATTTGACATATTATAGTTGATACATTATGCTATGTTTTAAAGTTCATTTGTTTTGCTTATCTGAATAGTATTACAAAATAAAATTTAGAACAGGATCAAGTAGCTCGCTTCATTGTCAGTCATAAACCTTGGCTTGTGTGATGTGATTCCCCTTACTTTGCATATCCATTAACCAGTAGCCTCATTCTATAATATGAAAGAGATCATTTGCCACCAAAATTCGCTTTAGTATTGTTTCATTCATCAAACCTTCCACTTTACTGTTGTTGTGGCTTTGCTAACTGGCATTTTCTCCTAACACGAAATATCTTAACAATGCTTTGTTTGCTTCAGATGCTCACTATACTGTGAGGATGTAACTCTAACAAGAGTTTCACGCAATGTACTTGTACTTGCTTATTACATGCAAGGTACTTGTACTTGCTTATTACATGCAAGGTACTTGTACTTGCTTATTACATGCAAGGTACTTGTACTTGCTTATTACATGCAATGTACTTGTACATGCTTATTTCATGCAATGTACTTGCACTTGCTTATTTCATGCAAGGTACTTGTACTTGTTTATTATCAATCATTGCTTGAAAGCAAAAAGAGCAACACAAACTCCATTTGGAAAGTCTTCAATGAACTCACTGGAGGAACACACAAAGATCAGACAAATAAAATTCACTCATTTCTGGTAAATGACACCATAGTCGCTGATGACACTGACATTGCAAATGTATTCAATGATTTTTTTCACCAACATTATCTCAAACTTAAAAGAACCTGTGATAGAAAACAACTTTAATGGACTGAAAATGTTCTGCAGCAGCAAAATCTCTAAGGAGGTATGTTTCTCTATCCCACCAGTAGCAAAAAACTTTGTTAAAAAATGTCTCAGTGAACTTGATACAGTCTGTGACTGTTTGCAGTTGGCACTAGTTTATATATTAGTGAATATGGCACAGTGTGGTACAGCAATAAAATATATCTTCTATCATTTAAATTAAAATGTATCCTTCATCATTTAAATCATGACATAAATTTATGAAAGGTTTCACAGCTAGATAGTTGGTCCACAATGATCACCTGTGAGTGTCAACAGGAAATCTTTATTGCAGATCTATGAAAAGCTGATATTCCATTTTTTTCTTATAGGAATGTTAGTAAACTGTGCTTATTCTAATCTGTTGTCATCGGGGGTTTAGCATTATTAGATTATATCTACACTGACATGGACACGGCATAAATCTACAATCTGACACAAGCGATAAATAAAATCTTTTAAGTTTTATTCTTCGAGATGGCCAAAACGTGTAGGGTGTTGTCAAAGCCATTAATATTAGATGAAGTGAACAATGCATGTGCTGAAGATATTTGAGATGGTTGACAATACATAACATCATGTACAATAAGAAAGTGGATTGGATAAACAGTCTGACAAGTACATATAAGGAATCAATTCACAAATAACAGAAAAATTATTTTACAGTTCACACATTTCCTGACTGGTATTGTATATACTGGCTTCAAAGTCTAGTCCAGTTGCAAACAATTTAGACACTGATCTATCATCGCATAATGTGCTGGCAGATCAAGGTCTCTGTTGTTCTACTGATTACTCCTAACAAACTGCATAGACCAAGATCTGCCAGCACATTACAGGATGGCAGATCTGGGTTTGTGCAGTTTGCAGTTAGGCTTAACTTACAAGCAAGTTTATATGGTACTTGCTGTCAGAATTTGTTGACAGTAAACAATTATAATAAACTTGCATCATCAGTGAACAAAAAAGTTTTTTCATTAAAAAGTGTTGGGTTTTTGTTATGTAATGAATAAATGTGAATGATTACCCAGTGGCATATCCAAAAGGGATTTGGAAGATTCATTCTGATTGCCCAGTGACATGTCCAAAAGGGGTTTGGAAGATTCATTCTGATTGTCCAATGACACGTCCAAAATAGGTTTGGAAGATTCATTCTGATTGCCCAGTGGCATATCCAAAAGGGGTTTGGAAGATTCATTCTGATTGCCAAGTGACACGTCCAAAAGGGGTTTGGAAGATTCAGTTGGACCTGTTTCCATTTTCAGTTACAACAGTACAGTTGCTAGTGAGAAAGTTAGCCATTTAAACACGATGAACCACCTGTTTTTTCATAATCAAAACATGGTAGGAAAATAAAACATGGCTGTTCCCATTATATTTGGTATAATCTGAAACTGCTTTTGCAGAGTTGCTAACTGTCCTGAGCAACAAATGTTGCCACATGAATTATTTTGTCACTAATTACAAGTACAGAGAATTACCATTTAACGTAGCAATAATGTCTATTTACAGAAAGTGTATATATTAAAGATTATTGTCACTGCTTTTAGTTGTTTCTTGTTATCATTTTTTGGCTGTTGCTTGTGTAGCATTTTAGCTTTTACTTTTTTTAATGCTTTTTCATAATTTTACTGATATATTTAAAAAATAATTTAACTTTATTTTTACTTTACTTCTATTTTCAGTTAAGAATATTAAACAGGGTGCCCAGGCTATGAACCCATCTAATTACCTTAGTTATACACCGAATTTCAACCAATCAGGACAGGGTTTTCCATATGGTGAGTCATTTTAAAAAATTGCATTCCTTTTGATTTTTTAATTGACAAAGATCAGAAATGGTTGTACCTCCCACAAATTGAGTTTCTTTTTTTTTTTTTTTGATTGATTCATTCCTATTACCGGTAGGTTAGAATGCACTCCTGCCAGCAGCGCTACAATTAAGTGTTTTCATAAGGTAATTACTCTCTAGATGAGTACATATGGCCATCACTGGCAGTTTCTGGTCGTACCAAATAAACGTCTTTAAGCCATGAAAATTGTCTTCTTTTCCTTGCCACTAGGTGTCAGAAACAAAAGACGGGACCAGTGGCCTTTGTTTATCATAATATATGCGAATATTTACTTTTTTGATGTCTTTTTTTTTTTCAAATTCAGTTTCACAAACGTTTGTAGTTTGAAGGTACAATAAAGAATGAAATATGTGACTTGAATCATAGTCATATTTGTTTTTGTAAATTGTCCTTCAAAGTCAGCATATGTAATGCCTGAGAGACCAGACTTTTCAATGTCACTTAGAGTTATTAAACTTTATAATCAAGGTCTCAGTTTTTGAAAAAATTGTCTTCTACAAGTGTTCAGTTGTTAAACTTATACCAGATTACTTTTTTTTTTTTAAAGATGGATGTCAATTCAAGGTTGCACTTGTGCACCTTACTTTGGTTCTACCTTCTGGTGCCTGAGTAGACATTTTTGTTTTCCAAAATTGAAGTGTAGCTGTTGCCCATATTTGTTATTAAAGTGTTGATATCATAATTCCATTTATTTTTTTTTTTAAATAGAGATGAACCCCTCTCTTCTAACATGTTGTCTTCAAAATAAACATTATTCACCCTGAAATCCAGATGTGGGAGTCCTGTATTATTTGCATATGGTTGTAGTGTTCACATTAATACAGTGTCTGATGGATATTAGTGACATTATTCCTTTCATTAATTTTTTTTTTTATATGCAAATAAAATTATAACAGTCATAGTTAAATCTTGAACAAATGAGGCAAACCATGACCATGCAAAAGTGTGGACTTGTGCAAACAGTAGGTAAATGTCTATGATTTTGAATTGGTTTGATGAATTAATTCTAATTGTGACATTAAAAATGACTAAATCGTTATAGTGAGATAAATGGATTTTGGGTGTAATCAGAGAACTGATATGCCTCTTTTTTTTAGGTGCAGGTCCCTTCACATCACCCAACACCACAAGTACATCTTCATCATACAGTCAACCGGTAAGTCCGCACACATGCTTACCTTTGTTTAGTCAACCGGTAAGTCAGCACACATGCTTACCTTCATTTTCCTTTACTCCTAATACTGTTCTCTACTGACACAAAAGGGGGGAAAAAAATCAGCTCATTCAAACTATTGGTGAGTGGTGCAGATGAGCAACTATTTTCTAACAAAATACCAAGAAATTATGGTTGCAGGACGATTAGCAATTTTAATATTTTGAAGAGGTACATGTATAGTAATTTGATATGAAGAGTAAGACTGATCTTTGACTGTGGTCAGCTAAACATTCATTCATAATAGTATAGCAGTACGGAGGTTGAAAATTCACTTGCCCAACTCCAAAAAGGCAAGAGAACATTTCTGACGGGTCATTTTTCCATTTCATCAAGTGCTGATTCAGCGCTGACTAGTTTTTCTTTATAATGGAAAAGATGTTCTGTCAGGAATATTTTCAGCATTGTTCATTGAAACTCAACACTTTCTCCTGAAAGTTGATTTTATATTTGTTTTTTGTCAAAGGGTTTCACTCTCGCTCTTCAATACTAATCCAAATGTACCAGAAGGAATGCCGACTGAATTTGGTCATTACTTGGTTACAAAGTTGTGGAAAACAACTTTTCACATGATTGAATTGAGTTCATTAACATCATCAAATTCAGGGAAATTTAAATATTTTAGTACTAGACTGATGGAGCTAGACTAGGGGTTGGCAACCTATTTTACACAGTGTGCCACTTTCTTCCAGATCAATTACAAAATGAATGAGCATGTGCCCCCCAGTAAAAGATTAACACTGTTAAAATAAGATTTTTGGCTGCCCTTCGTGGTCCACACAAAAGCTTTTGACATGCCACCTTGTGGCACGCTTGCCAAAGTTTGCCGACCCCTGAGCTAGCAGATTATTTTGAGATTTTTCAAATCCATGCAGTGTACTACAACAAAAGCACTAAGAATGTGTTGTACCACTTGTATAATGGTGTAGTCAGGAGTAAAAACAAAAAAGGAGTTGGGTGGGGTGTAATATCAATTCAATATAGACAAAGATTTCTTTGAATGGTTGACTAGATCCCAAAAAGATTGACAGAATTGTTACAGATACAGTTTCGGTAAATAAATATACTTTGTGACTCCATGGATTTTGCAGACACGGAACTCCATCTGCATTTAACAAAATTAAATGAAAGTTCTTTTCATTTACATGGCATTATTCCAAAATTTATCCTTCATGTCTTATTCCTTCTTTCCATAGATATTTTCACCAACTGGAATTTTTTTTTTTAAAGTGAATTTTAGGGCTATTTTGAGCTTTACAAAATCGACACTTCTGGCTGACTCCCCCACCCCCCAATCTTACCATGGAAAAATGAGTAAATAACATCTTAGAATTAGAGAATATTAACTTTTAATTTGTTTACAATACTGATGAAGGAGATGATGTAATATTAACTTTTAATTTGTTTCCAATACTGATGAAGGAGATTATATAATTATCATAAATAATTGTATCAATAAATTGTGGCATAGTTTGTGCCAATATGTCCAGGAAAGTTAAGATCTCATCTGCTACCCACAGTGCATGTTCACACTCAATCAGATTTTCTCTTCATCAGATGTAACAGCTATAGTAGTTGGATTTGACACTATTTGAATGGTCTCAAAATTTTTATCACAAACTTTGTCCACCTACTCTTAATATATAAATACATAGGTACCTATGCCTTTAGGCTTTTCACTGGAAGCATTTTTCATGAATATGTGGGAGACATTTATTGCTATTCTTGTCAAGTTTTTGCTGGGCTATGACTATAAATTGAGACCTGGCTGTCACCCTATTCACTCCTTTGCTTCCAACTGTCCAGATTGGGTTTCAGAGGAAAACAGGTGATTGGAGATAAACATTATGCTCTTGTTATTTGCGTAGGAAAAAAACCCATCTTCGTTGCTTTTTCTGTGACAGATTCTCTCATAAGAATGATGCATGTCAACATAAACTGGAGATTTTTAATGTATATCTATTAAACAGAAAGAACACCTGGTCTTACATAGTTGATTTTTTTATGTTGGTCATAGTATACACTGTATTCACTGCTGAAAAGTTTTTTTCACAAATTCCATATAGCTAATTGCTCTGAAATAGAAATTTAAAATAACTTGATGGGCTTTTAATGACACATTTAATTCTTTTAATGACACATTTAATTCTTCTTTACATGCCAGGCAGATACAATTACATTTTGTACCTTTATTTTTTTTTTCATTTTTTTTTTTTTTGCAAAAATGTTGCTTGTAGTATTTGACAGTGAAGGATATCATGCACATGGCTTTAATCTTTGACAAGAAATATTTGTGATTCTTCCCACATACTTGAGAATGGGTATTAAAATTAACTGGTTCACTTTTCTGGTTGGATTTTAAACTTGTACACATATGAGGAAATATACTTTTACGTAGAAAAGAAGTGATATAGTACATGGATACTTACAGTTGAACCCATTCTTGTTGAGTGTATCAAATTCCACCCAGAGAGACTGTTTTTTTTTTATGAACTGAATTAGTAATCTTCTTGATAATTTATGACCACAGAAGTCATAGGACTTTAAAGAAGTAAAGATTATATAATAAATTTTAGCCCTACCTTGTAAGGATTTTACTTCATTTTTCTTTTATAATTTGTTTGATATATCTTTCAAAGAATTTTAACATCTTTACCATTTATTTTTGAAAGGACAGTGCCATACTAAGATAAATGATATTTTGTTCTGCTATTTCTATGGACATATTTGTATGATTGCATATATTAAGATGTTTTGTTGTGTTAGCTAAGTACTACTTACAGATTTGCCACTTTGAATCTTTTTTGTCTTGTCATATTGTGAATTGATCAACCTGATATAATTTCTGTTGGAAAGAAAATAGTCACACATACATACATACATACATACATACATACATACATACATATGCACATACATACATTGAATTTCCAGTGCTTTCAGCTACTGTAAATTATAATATTACAGTGTTTAAATTTTTGGCCTATATTTTTGAATCAACGAAACTTACAACACAAAATATTCACAGCAGCCATCTTGAAAATCTTTTTATTTCTGCTCCTGCTTTGAATGTGATATCTTGAAAATAATGTTATCTCTACTCCTTTACAAATGGATGGATATAACAACATGGGGTTTTTCACCAATAGACTTCTTTGATACGTAGTTGGTCTTAAATCAGAATGGTGGTAGTTGTACTTCCAGTATGGCTACCATGATGTCTTAAAAGTTTAGTCACTACTCCCCCTGAATGGATGATCATTATGACAGGGTTTTTACCAAAACACTTACAATTATGTCCACATGGTCCTAAATGAAAATGACACCAAGCTGAATCAAGTATGTGTTGCACAGCAGTTAATTTGAAACGCTTGTTATTGCTGAAGAATATCATAGATGGTGTCAACATTCAACAGTAGAGTGTTAGTACCTTTGAGGGGCTCTTGTTTCAGATTAGATTACCATGTTGTTTAATATTGACTGATTTACAATGGACCTTTTCATATCATTGTCAGTTTCAAAACTAGACTTTACCAAACTATATGTAGAATGATATCATTACATTATTTAAAACATTTGTTTACAGAAATCTTGGATAAGTGTGACCCAATATTTTTAGGATCTTGATATTTTTTCCTCTTTCTTTTTTTATATAGTTTTAACATCCTTATATATTTTATCTTGTTTTCCTACATGTTTGTGCAGTATTTTATCAGTACAGTTTTAAAACTTGCCTTTTAATCAGCACCATATAGCCAACATTGTGCTGATGTGCATTTGAACCGTGTGTATGCATATGTACATGAAGAGTGCACACAAGCTGAGAAATGGTTGTGATAACCAGGTATGACCATTGGTATGGTTCACTTTTCCTGCCAGCATTGCCATGGCTCATAACTGAAGTGGGCAACAGTACTTCTATAAACACCCATCAGCTGTCTCCTTCATGTGATTGATAGCGGAAATGGAAAAATGTGGATATTAAGACAGTGATAAAATTGGCAAGAAAATTGATTAAACCTTTGCACAAACATCCCATCATTTAAGACAAAATGTATCTTTCATTGACCCCAGATTGCTGTATTTGAGTATAGTTCTTACCCATATGTGAATATTAGTATCCCAGGTCTGCCATTAAATAATATAAAAACAGATCAAGGTCCATGGTCGTGGTTTGACATTTATTTTAAGATCACATTGTAGACCCTGATCTACCAACACATTATGGCATATCTGGGTCTTCTCTCTTTTGATTTGGGCATGTATTATTATCTACCAGATATACTTTCAAGTCGGGTCCATGTACATACTGCACAGATCAAGATATGCATTAGTATTAATGTGACAGCCAGTCTGGGTCTATGCAGTTTGCTAGGAGTAATTTGTACAACAAACATCATAGATCCTGATATGCTATCTCATAATGCACTGGCAGATTAGGGCCCGTGTTATTTATGTATATGGTATGTTTCCTGGTCCATGCCAACATTTTTATTTAATTAAACTGCCATTTTTCCATCTTCCATTATGGAATACCATTCTATAAACTGTGGTTAAGTGTGGACAGATGTACAGTACTCACTCAATACAACACTGTCCATGCAAGTCATACAGTACTCTGCCTTACAGTGGACTGCTCGGTGGCACAAGGGGCTAGAGCATCCACCTTGGATATGGGAGGTCACAGGTCTGAACCCTGGCTGAGTCATAGCAAAGATTTATAAAAATGGTACTAGCAGCTGCCTCGCTTGACACTCAGCATTAAGAGGTTAGTGTTAGGACTGGTCAGCCTGGCATCACAATAATGTGACTGGGTGGTACATGATACTACATGTCCGTGGCATGATGCCCCAGAGCTAGATGTCACTATAAACTGCCACACTACAGACATTGTTGCAAAATGACTAAAATTGATAAAGCTACATTAAAAATAAAAAAAACACACAAACATACCTTACAGTGAGACTGCCTTATAATGAAGTAGATGATGAAAGGCTACCAGTTTTCCTTCAAAACACTGTCCATAGGAGTATTTATAGGTTACTTCATTTGTATGGGAAGATATGAACAAGTTTTTCGGATGGCTATATTGCACGACCTTGGGAGTGCAGTATGTCCATCCGACAAAACGAGTTCTTATTTTCCCATACAAATGCAGTAACCTTTTTATTATATGCTCATTTTCTTATTCTATCTAAGGCTTAAATATATCAACAAAAAACCCTACAAGAAACAAAGTAACTGAATGTATGCCATATTCCAAACTAAATACACAAGCGTAGATGCATTACACAACAACATTATTAATGTGCACATAACTCCGCCCAAATAAATTTGAAGTTGGTCGCGCGCTAGATGTAAGTTTCGAAAGAAAATGGCATTTGGTCTACTTAAAATTGAATTTGGAGTCATATTGTGAATGACAGCGCATTGCAACAACTTTTCCATTTGATCTGAAATGAATACGTTTTGGTATTTTTGTCGATTCAACGCAATTTCGTGATTATGATCTGGATTTAGTAACTTACAGCGTCTGTGGCAATTCTACATGAAATACATCGTATTGAAGCAGCAAGGCAGAAGTATGTTGACATCGGCATGCGTGTTTCTGTTCTGTCATTGAATGATTCAAATCATAATGTGGGGAAAATATGAAGTCTTTCAATTGCAATTATCAAAAAGACGCTGTGGAATTTAATGTTTATTTCATTTTGAGTGCAGTAAGGAGGATGTAATTGCACTTGGAATATACTCAGTAGTCAAAATTACAGTACAATTTCGAAATATGTATTCAACCTTGAGAACTCATGACATGGCTCATGTAATTCGGATTTGCAGAACTAAGAAAGTACATTTTGAGGAAATTCAGGATGTAAAATTGTAAGTATATTTTTGCCATTTTTATTACCAGCAAAAGAAGACAAGTTTATGCCTTATAACTTGCATGTTATTGTAAGGACCCTGTCTGGCGTCTATAGCTAGCCTAAATCTGAAACATTGTATCAAAAAAGTTAATGCGGAATGTGCCAAAATTGCTGATATGTGGCAGTCCATGAAACATTTGCTTTAGTTCATTCAGAAAAATATTGTTTATTTACAATAGAAAGTAGTACCTTTATTCGCTTGCATTCAGTAGGAATTCAGTGCGAGGGTGCAATATTGGGAAATATTGAACGATTCTGACAATGTAAAGTTAACGGAGAAAAAAATGAGCATATAATAAACTGCCTTATAATGAGATTGCCTTACAATTAAGTACATTATTCATATAACTTTACTGCTTTGTAATTTGTGAACTTTACAACAGGAAGAACTATATTATAATGAAGGGTCTTACAAAGAGGGTGTTCTGTATTTATTTGTGACATTTTTTTTTCGACTTCATATATTCCAGTTACTTTTGACATTGTTTTTGTGGACTTTACTTATGACATTAGTTTTTTTGGACTTCATTTAATCCAATTATTTTTTATGTTATTTTTTGGACTTCATTTATTCCCATTATTTCTGACACTATGTTTTTGGACTTCACATATTCCAATTATTTTTGACATTGGTTTTTTTTGGACTTAATATAGTCCAATTTATTTTGATATTATTGCAATAAATCAGTTAACAATAAAGAAAATTGACAAAATGGTTCTGATACAAGAGACGTGAACTTATATTTTTAGACTGTATGTTTTTATTTTTAAACTTGAAATAAATTCACAAAAACTTGGGTACCTGACATAACAAAAATTGAAGTGCCAAAATAAAGTTCCAAAAAATTTAAACACTGTAATTATCCTGAAGAATACAGCTGTACCAACAAGACAATATTAACTAGTTCTCCCTTTCCAGTTTCCATTTCTAAAAAATGTGCAACAAATTTCCTCATTTATCAAATTCAATTTTATTGAAAGACATAGCAAAGAGATTACTGGTGAGAGATGATATTAGAAATTTTTATTAGGTGAAGGCAAACAGTTTTTTAAATTATTAATCTTCCACAACAAAATTGGTAATGCTCCAAGCATAATACATGTATTATTTTTTATATCATCATCCAAAATTATGTTTAACAAATTTCCTTATTATTTGTTTCTTCATAAGGGATGAGAATATTTTTGTAATAAAGGTCATATCACTTTCGGGTTTTCACTTAAAGACTCCATATGTTGTCTAGATGGTCCTGAATGAAAATGCTCTGACCTCCAATATGGCAGCTATATCGAAAATTTTGTTATCACTATTCCTCACTGAGTGGATGGTCATATTAACATTGGCATTTGACTCAATGACTCCTTATGATGTCTGGCTGGTCCTAAATGAGAATGGCCACCATGGCAGCCATCTTGAAAATCTTGTTATTGATACTGCTTCAGAATGGCTGGTGATATCAACATCAAGTTTTCACTAAAAGACTAATTATATCTAATTGGTTCTGAGTGGAAATGGTACTGATCTGAAGTCCATTATGGCCATCATGGCAGCCATTTAAAATTCTTGTTGTCACAACTCTCCTTGAACAGAAAGTTATATTGATCTGGGGTTTTACCCAAAGACTTCTTATGATGCCCAATTGGTCTTCAAAGTTATATTGATCTGGGGTTTTACCCAAAGACTTCTTATGATGCCCAATTGGTCTTCAAAGTTATATTGATCTGGGGTTTTACCCAGAGACTTCTTACGATGCTCAAATGGTCTTCAAAGGAAAATAGTGCCAATCTGATGTCCAGGATGACCACCACTACAACCATCTTGAAAATCTTGCCATTGACACTCCTTGAATGGAAAGTACAGTATCGAAAACATGGTTATCTCTACTCCTCTCCAAATGGATGGCTACATCAGCACCAGTAAAATGATACCTAATTGGTCCTAAATGAAAATGGTGTCAGTCATATATCCAATATAGCTGCCATGAAAACTGTCTGAAAATCTTGTTGTCACTACCATCTCTATTTCCAAATCTACCCATTTTCGAAATACATGTAATATATTTTTTACCACAAATTTCCCAAATATATTACTAAAAATATATATGAATCCATTTTTAACACCTGCCTCACTACAGGCAGCGTAGATCTTGGAGTTATGTTGATGCACTGGTCAGCATGCTAGATTTGCAATCAGATGGATGTAGTTTTGCATCGTACCATCAGATCAGCCAATGTGTGGGTACCATGGTGTGTCCTTGAGTAGAGCTTTTGCTCAGACTTACCTCTGTACTATAGTGCTCCCTCACCATAAGGCACGTCATTGCAAGACCGTTGCTTTTATAAGACAGGTATTGTCCTTCATCCAATTATATTATGCAGTTGTATTTGTTTTTGTTGCTTTGAATAGCACTTTTAACACATTATTGGCTGTATCATGCCAAGGAAAGGGGAGCTAAGCGCCTTTCCAAAGGATGCCCTCATTCAGCCAGCCTGGGTTGTCCTGGCAGGTATTAAACTCATGTTCCTAGTGTTACAATTCCAGTGCTATACCATTTGAGCTCCCACAGCTCACCTTCATCATCATCATCAGTCCCGTAGTCTGGTAGACCATTGAGGCACCACACAAGACTGAACAATCAGCTTTCTCCATTCCTCTCAGTTTTTAGGCAGTTATAATTCTATGCTGTAACACAGTTTATGGAACTGTAAGTATAGTTTTAGATACAACCAAATGGTCATAGGTTCAAATCATCCTTCTCTGAGCAGTTTAGGTAATTGCCATGTTGTGTCCACAGGCAAAGCAGTTTAATTCCATTACATTGGCACTAAATAGTCATTGACATGCTGCTGTGCCATTAAACAGCATTATAGAGAGGGAGTACTATAGTGTACTTGTAGGTCAAGGTGTACGCTTTTTGCCTAAAATCAGGTCAAGGTGTACACTTTTTGCTGAAAATCATATAGAATGATCCACAATGATTCGGCAGTGCATGAAATTGAGATAGTTCATTATGTCTGTTGAATACCTACAGTAGAAAGACACTTTCAGACCAAGTAGATGCTTACATAATTTCAAATGTGAATTTACTATATTACAACAAAATTGTGGAATAAATTGATATTGGAGGTGGTTAAAAGTCCAGAAAGCAATATAGTAATTACCTTATGCATTATTAAGGTCCTGAATAATAATGTATTGCCTGCATGTCATCCAGACAGTATTGATTGCCAGTAGAAAATCTATGATATTGTTGGGGGAGGGGATGAGTTGGCTATGACCAAGCAGAAACATACCATGAAATGACCTGTTGATAGTATGTACTATATATACTTTCTTATAAGTTGGATTCAGCTGCAGATGGCATTTACCAAGATATATTGTCACATAATGTGCAGGCAGATCAGGGTCTGTGCAGTTTGTAAGGACTAAGCATTACAACAGACTTGATCTCATGGGCATTATGTAACAGCAGCTCTGGGTCTTTGTTGTTTGCTGTTGGACCTGACTTATAAGTAAGTACATAGTGTCTGCTCTTAGCTCTCAGAGATGCCTTTTCATAAAGCATTTCCTTTAAGGCATGACGTCATCAGATATCAACAAGTAGTTTATCTCACCCAATAGAATACCTTTACCGTACCTTTACCTTACCCAACAGGATGACTCTACTTTACCCAATATGATACCTTCGCCTTCCCCAAAAAGATACCTTCACTTTACCCAATAGGATACGTTTAATTTACCCAATAAGATACCATTACCTTACCCAGTAGGTATCATTACCTTACCCAGCAGGATACCTTTACCTTACCCAGTAGGATACCTTTACCATACTCAGGAGGATACCTTTACCTTAACCAGTAGGGTACCTTTACCTTACACAGTAGGATATCTTTAGGAGGCGCTCACCAGTTATTATGTACTTTTGAGAGAATGACGTATGTAAGGTGAAGTTGTTTGCATTTAAAACGTGCACAGTGGAGAGAATGTTGACATACCTCTATGCTACTTTGATGTAATGTGACTGACATTTCTTTGGATATTGTACTTTTGGAAATTTTAAATGATCTTAGCACACTGCTAACTAAAATGACTGCTGTCTTGTGCTCCAAAAATCAGCCTGAATTTGTCTAAAGTACGCTATCCTTAGCAGCTATTAAAATAGGGAAAATGAATTTTGCCAGACTAGACAATACCAGCTTCTGAAAGTGCAATGAATGAAATACCAAATATATAAAATGTAAAAAAGAGTTGTCGGCTCTTTTTTTTTTACAATTTACCTCAGAAGTTAGGAAGTGAAAATGACCAAGTGGAGCTAGCACTTTTTTTGAAGGTGCACATCTGGAGTAAGGCCAAGCTGTATACTCTATAACCCATATTACACCCATCAATCATATACTAAAATAAAGGGAATTAAAGGTTCTTTGAACAATACCTAAGATATACAAGGTCTTTTTTAAATAGCCAGTATAACTAGTGAGGAAACCCGGGGGAATTCTTTTTCTTTAAAATTCTAACCCTATGCAAAATACGAAACTGTAGATCACCACCTTAAAACAAATATAAAAATGTATGCAATTATTTTTCTTATTTTCATATTATTATGTATGATGTTCTGAATAAAATGGTACCTTAGTATTGATTTTATGCATGAAAATAAGCTAATTATGCTTATTTTGCTCTTGCTTACATAATTTGACATGAGGCATATTTTTGTGAGTAGTGACCTTAACTATGGGGAAATTAGAAGTCTTAGAATATAGGAATAAAGTCAACTTAAATTTAAAACTGTTGCATTAAGTAAACGAAATATATAGTGAAAATGTTTCTTTCCATTTATTTGCAATGAAATTAAAAAATAAATGATGACTAAGTAAATTTGCTTTCTTCCATATTAAACAATAAGCTAATATTTTACCCTTTGACCTTTGACCTTTATGAACCTCACCGGTTCCATCCCTTTTCAAGCTGTAAAATTTATTGTTGACATCTCAGGAATAATTATGGCTAGTTTCATTTTCCTGTCTTTCAGAATAACACTGGTTGCTATGTTGACAAAATGCAATACGCGTTTTTAAAATAGCTCACTTTTTATCATAAGGGGGGGGGGCTGTACCTGTTTGAGACTCTGACACTAATAAATATTGTTCTGAGAGGGGAAATACAGGAGAATTATTCAAAAGGACTGTTTTGATGCTTGCGACTTAAATATTTCAGCCATACAATCAAAATTAAATCGTACAATAATAATACCTATGTGCTCTTTATGGGGGCGCTCACCAGTTATTATGTACTTTTGAGAGAGTGATGTATGTAAGGTGAAGTTGTTTGCATTTAAAACATGCACAGTGGAGAGAATGTTGACATACCTCTATGCTACTTTGATGTAATGTGACTGACATTTCTTTGGATATTGTACTTTTGGAAATTTAAATGATCTTAGCACACTGCTAACTAAAATGACTGCTCTCTTGTGCTCCAAAAATCAGCCTGAATTTGTCTAAAGTACACTATCCTTAGCAGCTATTAAAATAGAGAAAAAGAATTTGCCAGAATAGACAATACCAGCTTCTGAAAGTGCAATGAATGAATTACCAAATATATAAAATGTAAAAAAAGTTGTCAGCTTTTTTTTTTACAATTTACCGCTGAAGTTCAGGAAGTGAAAATGACCAAGTGGAGCTAGCAGTTTTTTGAAAGGTGCACATCTGGAGTAAGGCCAAGCTGTATACTCTATAACCCATATTACACCCATCAATCATACACTAAAATAAAGGGAATTATAGGTTCTTTGAACAATACCTAGATATACAAGGTCTTTTTTAAATAGCCAGTGTAACTAGTGAGGAAACCCGGGGGAATTCTTTTTCTTTAAAATTCTAACCCTATGCAAAATACACTGAAGAGCGCCACCTTGCCTACCCAGTAGGATACCTTTACCTTACCCACTAGGGTACCTTTACCTTACATAGTAGAGTACCTTTACCTTACCCATTAGGATATCTTTTTTACCTTACCCAGTAGGGTACCTTTACCTTGCCCATTAGGATATCTTTACCTTACCCAGTAGGATACCTTTACCTTACCCAGTAGGGTACCTTTACCTTACATAGTACGGTACCTTTACCTTACCCATTAGGATATCTTACCTTACCCAGTAGGATAAATTTACTTTACCCTGTAGGATACCTTTATCAGACCCAGTAGGGTACTATTACCCAAAGATCATAAGCAGACAGTGCCACCATATTGCTGTAGACTCTTTAAGAGAAAACAGTAAGAGTATCCTTGTTATTATTCAAGTCATTGGTTTCTTGGTACATGTGACCTTAACTAATTATGCAAAATGATATATTTGCTGGTGCAAAATATTTTTTTTTAAAGATTTTCACTCACTGAATTTTAATAGATGTAGTCATGTTCCTAATGACATTATCAAAACTATTATGGATATCAGATATCTCCAGATAAGAAGAGGAAGATTTCTTCTTTCAAATTGTCCTGCAGGGAGAAAAATGTAACTATATAAGACATGAGTAGAAGTTTTCTAACTTGATAAATTGACCAAGCAAATAAAAAAAGTTGTTTCCTTTACATGCTTAAAGGTTTGTTTTGTTTTGGGGTTTTTTAATGTTTTTTTAATGAATTTTGTTTAAAATATGAATTGTATATTCTTGATTAGTTCTGAGCATCAAAACAACACTCTACCAACTGAGATATTGCAGCTTCCTTACACATAACGAAAACTCAGGATCTGACATAGGACAGTAGAGGTTCCAAGCATGCACAATACACGTGTACTGTCCAGATAAATCGACTGTAATAATAGCAGATATACAGTTGACCCATCAATGTCTCTCTCAGAGGAACCTTTCAGGTTATGCATGAGATAGATCATGAATGTAGATGACACAGCAGATTGTCCACTAAAAATGGACATTTTTCTTTTTGATGTATAAAGTTTAAAAATTCAAAGAATATGATTTTACCAGTGAACTGCTGTTCTTTTCTTATCTCTGACAAACTCTCAAATGCAAAGACTTGGCCCAACTATTTCTCTAAATAATTTGGAGAAGCAGACATAAATGTATAATACCAGAAGTCGGATATTTCTTCATGAGTCACATTTTTATGTCAAGTACTATGGCCATTAGTAAAAACTAAGTCACTATAGTGACCTATATTTCCAGGTTCAGTGAAAACTGTTTTGTACTGAGCTCAGTTTCTTTAGGTTAGGTTTGCATGTAGGTACATGTAATTGGGTTAGCATGGTTTGTATGTAGGTTATTGGGTTTGCATGTTGGTAATTGGGTTTACATGTAGGTTATTGGGTTTGCATGTTGGTAATTGGGATTGCATATAGGTTATTGGGTTTGCATGTAGGTTATTGGGTTTTTCATTTAGATAATTGGGCTTGCATATAGGCAGTTGGGTTTGCCTGTAGGTTATTGGGTTTGCATGTAGGTTATTGGATTTGCATTTTAGGTAATTATCCAGAACGCTATTGCTTTAGAGTGACATCAATATGTATTTAGCTTTCTGACTGTGATTTAAAGGAATTTAAAGATCTACAAGGATTGGTATTCCATTAACAACAAAAAATTAATTGATATTACCGCCATTAATGGTTTTTTTAATGAATCTTATATATATATATATATATATATATATATATATATATATATATATATATAATGTACAGAGAGAAATAAATGTATGTTTTTACTTTGCAACCCACTGTCATCTGGATTTATGATTCTTCTCTGCATAAGGTACCGTGACATAATGCTATGCACGAAAGAGATTGCCGGCTATTGATATCGAGGATGATAATTGTGATGCTTGTGTATTTTCAGACAATCGATAGTTACTACAATCCATACAACCCTGTAGCGGCTGCCGGTGCCTATGGCTATTCTTCTCCATATTCATATCTTCCAACTACAACTGCATCAGGGTCCACATCAGTGCCTTCATCACAGACGTATGTTCTCGACCTCCCACCAGCTACCAACGGGGCAGATTCAAGAGGTATGAAACAATAGGATTTTGATTATTACAATTTTTACTTCCTACAATCTAATGCCATCTTCCCCAAACATTTCTAATGCAGTGCTTGGGATCTGTCATTTTACTTTTTGCTGATTAAGGTAAAAGTGTAGCAAATTGTACATGGGATCGTCATTTTACTGAAGGTATATCTTGCTATTACATACTGTAATGGGATCCTTATAAATGAGGTAGTGTTGTACTGGGATGCCTTACAGCGAGGGAACACCACATAACTTGTTGTTTATAATGTTTGATACACTTTGTAATTTAGTACAGTCTAGCAAATCCTAGTTTTTTGGTTTCATCCAATCTTTTTTTTTTTTTACACACAACTTTGAATTCTTATATTTTTCATAGCAGGTTCTTTTGTTTCAATGCAAGTCGGTGTTCAAAGTTCATAAGATGATTTGGGCCTCAGATTACCAATGATGGAAGGTTTTGCAAAAAATCAAATGAAAATTTGTTTGAAATGTTGTAGCAAAAATTTAATGTAAGAAAGTAAAATCATGTCTAAGAAATATTAGTTGTCTGCCATTTTGGACTGGTTCACTGTGCAACTACTTTTATTGGTTTAACTCGTGTTGATTTTTGTTGCCCAGGTTATTGTAGTTTGACCGGAGTATTTTAGTTTAATTTCAGTGAGTTGCATGTTTCATCTGGCCATAAGCTTTTTGACCCACAAGACCTAATTAGTTTTCTTAATTTTGCAAGCACCCACCCACTCTGTAAATAATTTCCCCAAATCATAAAAATCCTATTAAAGCTTCCCCATTTTCCATATAAAGAATTTGTCTAGATTCTTGATTAAACAGTGTGCTTCTCTTCCTGCCATTGACATTAGTAGGGACAGATTTATTGGCACAGGGCAGACCTCTAATTTTCTCCTGATTTCAGAATCCAAATAAATTTCAGGCTATGAAAGGACTCCTCACATGCAGGGGACATGGATGCCCCCCTTCTCAGGGCATTTAGGGGCACAGTTAAAAGAGTTAAACCCCATAAATTTCAGTGTCCCTGTGCTTGGGCATAATTGGTCTTTGCAGGGGTCATGACCTAACAGGTTGACCTTAATCTGACTGACCAGTACTTCCCAGGGTTTTTGCATCCATAAGGTTGGGGAGAAAGTTAATAAGGCTTTTTTTTATGGAGTTTTAAGTTGATGTATTATTCAAGTTCACAATACAGTACAAACAGGACATTTGTAAGGAATGGAGGAGATGAATTAGATATACTGTGAAGGAAGCCATAGTGGTCTGATAAGGGCATGATGGTATCATAGTGCACATTACACTGTGGTTCATTAAAGTTAGAAGAGCCTGAATGAAAATGCAGTGTATTTTGGATATGGGTATTAATAATGTGCATAATAGTAGAATTTACTTTAAGAAGGTGTATGTATGTATATGTGTGTGTATGTATGTATGTATGTATGTGTGTGTGTGTGTGTGTGTGTGTGTGTGTGTGTGTGTGTGTGTGTGTGTGTATATATGTATGTTTGTATGTATATGTGTGTATGTATATGTATGTATGATGTATGTATGTATATGTATGTATGTGTGTATGTATATGTGTGTATGTATGTGTGTATATGTATGTATGATGTCTGTATGTATGTACAGTGCTGAACTTGTTAGCCAGAGTTCAATACTAAAGTTATATTTTTAAGAGAAAATAAAGTTATTCTGCTGATATATACTGCTGATACTTAAAGCTGATACTTTTAGTACAAAATTTTAATTAGCATATGATTTTAGTTTTGTCATTAATTTTGTAACAACATTTTACATAAAAATGGTGTCATTTCTATACAGTATGTGTGTTTTCAAGGAGTAAATAATTGAAAGTTTTCTATTACAAAATAAACTATGTTGACAGAGTTACAGAGTTCATTAATTAAAGTTCTGCTGTAGAGAATAACCTTCATACACAATCACATACAAGACAACAACTGTCAAGTACACTTACGACTTACTGACTTTGATTTGGCAGTTAATTAATATGCAAAGAATTAATTCTTGACCGGATATGGACTCCAGTATTCAAATTAACCTTTGACATGATAATTAACACCCATATCAAGTGAATCTTTTACATTATATTGACAGCTAAATGTCAGATAACTAAAGTTAGGAGCTACCCAACTGACAGGAGTTTTTCTTATTCCCATCTGGAACAATAAAGCTTAACAGACTTAATACTACTAGAAATAACATTGAATCCGCGGTACATTCAAATTCCATTAGGTCACTGAGATATTTTACATATATTCATCTGTGTATACATGCACATATACTGTTCCTTCCTTACTGCATAGAGACTGCTCTGGTTGGTTAGAGCATCTGTCTCAGATCTGGGAGGCCATGGGTTCAAAACCTGGCCAAGTCCTACCAAAGACTTATAAAAATAGTACTAGCAGCTGCCTCACTAGGCACTCAGCATTAAGAGGTTAGTGTTAGGACTGGTCTGGTATCTGGGTAATGTGACCAGGTGGAACATAATGTTACATGTCTGCAGCATGATTACCCCAGTGACAGACATCACCATAAACTGCCATACTGTAGACATCGTAGTGATATGACTGAAAAATTTTTAAAGTTACATAAAAGTCTAAATCACACATACACACACACACACACACACACACACACCTTACTGCATTGATATATATAAACATGCATCACACACAAAGCTGTGAATAGTATATATTAAGATCTGGCATCTGTTTACATATTTTTTATGGCTTTGGCATAAAAATTTGATGAAAATGCCTTAGTCCTCTGCAGGTATGAAATAGTTTTGAATGCGCTTTAATTTCACAGTTGTAGATTTAAAATAGCAAAGATCAGGGTATTGAAAAGATTATTTAAAATTCACTCCTTTGATCAAAAGACGTACATTTGTATCAGTTTTAGGCCAATACAAATGTTGATAAATGTGTATTTGCACAGGTTAAGATAAATATCAGACTGATCTGCAGCATTGAGAAGAGTTCATTTGAACATTTACGTGTATAGTTCACAGGATTTCTGTATTCTCTTTACTAACTGGTAGGGGGATGAACATGATGCTAGTGTTTTGTACATCTGTGGTTTAATTGCAGTTAAGATTAGGTGTCTTCCAAGCAATAAAATATGTTCATATTAACCAAAAGAAAAATGCATGTGTTTCCTATTGCACTGGTTTTAAAATTAGGGTAGGTAGGTAGTTTGTTTTTTTTAAAGAAAAAACATATATATTATAATTATTAGTATATATTGTTACGTATATGTAATTAAATTGCTTGTTTGTTAGTTTTAAATTCTTTTTTTTTTAATTTTTGTTTCATTACATTTTATTGTAATGATAATTTTCACGGGATTTGATATTTTTTTTAGAAAATTCAGTCTTCTGTTTTGACCTGGTTAGAACATAAAAGTATTACTTTATCAGAATTTTTAGCTCACCTTGGTTGAGACGTTTGTAAACACTAAGTGAAAATGATTGGTCATTACCAAGGTCATGTTCGGCCCACGTGTTAGCTAAGTTGTAAACAGCCTTTCTTTTTTATTTATTTTCAGCGTGAGAATCTGATTCTTAGATAGGGCTATTCTAGGCTACGTGCTAAATGGTATTTTTTTTTTTTACTGCGCTGTTCAAATTAGTGATCACGTAGCCCCGTCACATGAGCCACCATGTGATCTAAAATCGTGGGTTGAAACACGTTTTCTAGTAGATTATCATTTGTATTTTACACCTTTAGAGCTCAAAGTGTTTTTTTTATGTTGATGCCAGTTGATTTAGACTTCTTCTATTTTGTGGATTTAATAATTTATATTCTCTAGAAAACACACAAGTGCTCTTCTTTATAAAAATTCTTGGACAAAGACATTTAGTGGAAATTTGTTCTGGAATTCTAAACTGGAACATAATAAATTGTGATTCAACAAGGAACTGTTGCCATCAATACAACGACCTCATGTGACGTCATCGTCTTCCATATTGGAACTTCATTGAGATTTGAACCCAGATTGAATCAGAACTGTTTAGTGATAGGACTTATATTTTTGAATTCTAGGATTAATTTTTGGATTATATTCACAAACCATAAGTCCTATTTCATATTTTTACCTTGTTTTCTAGGGAAATAAATTATTTTGTTAAAACTTACAAAGCTTGTTGGCTTCACTCTTTTCTTTTGTTACTTTTGTACGAGCCTGCACATAACAATATAATGTACTAAGTGCTTCAAGCACTGGGCAAAACCACCTCAATCAGATGCACAAATCAATTTCATTTTTTAAAACTTATTTATTTATAAAAAAATTACTAGGGTTGGCATAGAAAAAACAGGGATGCTCAGCTGACCAGAAACACACATATTTTTGTTTTTGGCCATATTTCAGATTACAGGTAAACACTAATATTGTTTGTTTAGGTTACACATGATTTCTGTTTATTGCACCTGTAGCAACCACAAATCCACATGTACATTATGTCTAAACCAGGACAAAATTAGGTTACAGTTTTCATATTTTCTTAACTAGAACTTTGCTACAGTTCACTTCACAACTCTATTATTACTACAGGGCTCCCAACTTTTTAGGATGTATTGAAAGATTGGTGATTTTTTTTTTTAAATGATTTTTGGTGTCAAATTTTAATACAGAAATACATAACTTTCTAGGTTGTATCAAAAGGTGGGTCATTTTTTACATGGTTTTGCTAAGTTAAATAAAAATACAAACTTTTTATGATGTATTGAAAAGTAGTTCATTTTTACAGATTTTTTTTGTCTCAGAAATTCAGTAAAAATACAAACTTTTTATATGTACTGAAATTTAGGTTGTATCTTTTTTATCAATTTCTCTGAGTCAGAATTCAGTAAAATGCATGAACAGTCCCTTTTGAATGTTGCACTTACAGATCAGGTTCTGCTGTTTGTTTGGTATCACAGGTGAAGGTAACCTTGATTTAACATCACATAATGCATTTGCAGATCTGGGTGGGTGCAGTTTGCAATGGTATGCATTTCTTACAGTACAAATCACTGTTATCAAATGCCTGCCAAAAAGTTTTAAGTTCTTGAATAAGCCAGCCTTGACTTAGGCCATTCTTAATAGCATGTAAAACCGAAATTACCAGGGCGTTAAACTACTCCTGCTTCTTTTCAGGTCTTTTAGGGTATATTGGTCATGTTTTTTTACATCTATTCCTCAAATATGGTACATCAAACTTTTACCTTATTTGAAAATGTTATCTCCCAATAATGTGCAGCATAATTTGAAAGATGGATATTTTGGTGATAAGAAGAAAATTAAATATTATTATTGTCTAGCAGAAGAAAATAAGCCAACTCATCATTTGAGTCCATGGCCTAATGTATGAGTCCCCAGCCAAGGTAATGCAGTTAAGGTTATCGCACAATAGCAGTCCTGCCTCATCACATTGATGTTTGTCTTTAATTATTATAAATGATCATCAGTGCCAGAGTGAACTGGAAATTCTTGGCTAGCATCAGGACAAGAGACAAAATTATCTTGGAAAGTCTTGTTACATGTTACTGTTACAAATGTCAAGCCATGAGATATTCTGTGGCTAGTGGAGAATTTTTAATAATGATGTTCAAGACAGCAGCTCATAAATACCCTTTTAAGCACAAATACAGTAAAACACAATTTATCTGAACTCCTCAAGAGGCGTGGATTTTGCATGGATAATGTAGCGCCATATGTAAGTCAAACCCTAATACATGGCAGTAACTATGGAGCACCATACAATGCCATCACCAGAAGCTTGTCAGACTTTCAAGCTTAATGTTGATCACCTAACCCTTTCCCACTGTATATCATATACAAAATCAATCAGCTGGAACTTCAACATTTTTTGGCTGTTTCATTGCTTTCTCTGGGATGCGCAATTTGTGCATAAATGAATAACCCCATCCATATGATAGATTGTGTGACAGTTGCATACTGAGACAATTCATTCTTCATGCTAACAAAATCCTGAAATCTGGAACGTTCATTTGTATTCAGGGTACATGATCTTACAAGCACTTGATTGTTAGATTAAGTGCCGAATTCAAGCGATTTCTTGACGTGAACTTTACACAGAATCAGTGAGATGTGACTCTTTTCCCAATTAACATTTCCCAAAAGTATTTTATCAGCTGCACTTGAAATAATGAAATTTGTAGTTTTCCAATGAGCATCATGTCATTTGGTAAAATCACTGATCTTTTTTGACATCTGCAAATCTGTGAAACATTAGTGATAAAGTAAACATCACAGGTCCATCAGTGTCATAACAGTCAGAAACAAGTAAATTTCAGGATAGATAGTTGAAAGATTGGCTATTGTTCTTATTTTGTTGGTGATTAATTAGATGTGATATGTCCTGTGTGCAAGGAGGCTGACACAGGGAACCCTTTCATGATCAGGAAAGAGTTTAGGACATCAAGACTTACAGTATGTTCAGTTCTTTTCAGTATAGGAAGCCCAACTAGCTAGACTACTTCGGAGTAATTTGAGTATGCTGTTTCTAATGTAATCATTAAGGGAGACCAGTAACAAGCCAGGTAATCCAAATGTCTCTGTAGTGAATAGTCCAAATAGTAAAGCCAAAAACTTGTCTATGTAGTGAATAGTCCAAATAGTAAAGCCAAAAACATCTCTAAACGTTTACATAGTGAATAGTCCAAATAGTAAAGCAAAAAACATCTCTAAATGTTTACATAGTGAATAGTCCATATAGTAAAGCCAAAAACATCTCTAAATGCATAGTGAGTAGTCCAAATAGTAAAGCCAAAAACTCGTCTATGTAGTGAATAGTCCAAATAGTAAAACCAAAAACTTGTCTAAATGTCTACATAGTGAGTAGTCCAATTAGTAAAGCCAAAAACTTGTCTGAATGTCTAAATCGGGAGCAGTCCAAAGAGTTATGTTCAGTAATGTTGATATGTGGTTTGCAAAAGATGTCTGGCACCTACTTTGGAATAGGATATTGTGGTGGGTGAATGTTTCGGTCACTTTACCATGCATTAAAGTAATTATTTAGTAAGGAACAGATTTGGTGGATTTGTACATTTTCATGTTATTCATCTGTGTTTGACAAATTTCCATTGAATTTTTCAGTTCTATAAGAATAGGATAAATTTATCTTTCTCAGAAAGTTTCTGAATTGATGAAATTTCAAAAGAAAATGGGATGTTAAATTCTTAATTTTAAAGCTTGTTGCATCATTCACTTTATTAGTTGTACTCATTCTTATTGCATTGATAAAACTCGTTACCTAATTATCTTAAAAAGGGTCAACTGTTAATTAGAATCATTACCTAGTTAAGAAAGGTTGACTTTTGAATAGGATCAAAACCTAGTTGTCATAAGAAGGGTTAACGCTTATTAAGAAATGAATCTGGATCTCTACACGTTTCTTCCAGAGAACCTTTTTGGAATTTTCTCTAACAACTTCACATGGTCATTTGCATAGGAAAATCATGCACAAAAAATATAACATTTTAAATACTGTCATTTAAACTCAAAGAAATCCATCTGCAGAACTTTAGCATATTCAAGGCAGTAAATTTTAGATATGTTGGCTCAAAGTTATATTATTTTTCCTATATTTTAGTGGAAACATTTTCCATATGTTGTCACGTTTTGTAACATGATCCATATATTCACACCAGGCCTAAGTGGGTATAACTCCGATTGGTCATAGATAATTAGATAAGTAGGTACTAAGAATGTTTAATTGACATGTCTGAAAGGTAATGTGCAGTATACAGTCTTTCCTTAAAAATTATCTGTATCCACCCTGATGGGTCAATGCCTTTGTGGTATCCACCTGATGGGTCAGTGCCTTTGTGGTATCCACCCTGATGGATCAGTGCCTTTGTGGTTTCCACCCTGATGGGTCAGTGCCTTTGTGGTATCCACCAAGATGTGTCATTGCCTTTGTGGGAGGTATTACACAATACTCAGTATTGTGAAATTAATTTTGTTTCACTTGAAATCTTTGTAGATGTAGTTCCACCTTTCTCAAAATACATGTATGCATAACATCATTACTTTGCAAGAAAACATTTTTTTCTCAGCTGAATGTGCTTTGTTTTTTAAAAAGCAGAACAGATTATCTGATTTAGTCATCAGATAAGGATAGTTTATCGGATCTATATGAAGCCAAGATGGGAAATATTTGACAGTGTTTCTTCTCTTCTCAGTCACATCCTTTTCTTACAAGACACTGGAATGAATCCTCCTATCTAATAGAGAACCATAATTTCATGTCAGTTGGGATCAAGGGTTGGTACTTACAGGGAATCACAAGGATGAAACATTGAAAATCATGCTGACAGCCCCCTTGTTTTTGTTGAAACCCACTCATGGGGAACAACTTCTGACCTGTATTTCATTAAATCTGATTACGCCTTTTCCACAGCCCTGCATTGAAATCTTTCTTGTCATTCTGCTTTGGATGGAGATGATTTATTCAGCACCAACCCTTTAATTCGCTCCTTGCACATATTGTCCCAGCGGATAATGGATGATTATACTGCCAGTTTGGATTGAATGTGCTGGAAAAATAAAATTTGTATTTTGTCAGGGGCCAGCGGCTACAAATGTGACAAATCTAGTCCTGCAACGACAGTTTATTCAAAGTGTCTTCAAGGAAGGCAATTTTATTATCATGTTAATATCCTGAAAAAGACCTGAACAGGTAGAAATTTTCATGCTTGGCATCTCCCGCTTTGTGTACGAATGTCTGATACAAAATCAAATTGGCTTTCAGTGTTCATTTTTTTCAGCTTAGTATGTTGGATGCCAAGGGTGGTCATTTGTACTCTTCAATACTCTTTGTCAAAACATATGTAAAATATATACCTTATTTACTCTCTTATAAGTTGTGTCAAACTGCAAACAACAAAGATCCTGATCTGCTATAGCATAATGCATCTGCAAATCAGGGTCTGTATTGTGTTTTCTTCTGATTACTCCTGTCAAACTGCACAGTCCCAGATCTGGCAGCATACTATACGACGACAAATCTGGGTCTGTGCCATTTGCAGTTGGATTTGACTTATAAGCAAGTATAGAAAGTGTATATATTTTATTAAATCTTAGAAAAAATGAATAAAACCTATAAAATATTTTGACAGTTTTGCTCAGGAATGCTTAAAATTGTCTTGACAAAGGACCATCGAAATGTTTGTATTTTTTTGACAACAGAAGAGTTTGTCTCTCTTTGAAGACGCAGTAGCTTCAGAATAGCTTGTATGAGAAGTCACATGACAATTCTGATACCAGTACCACTCGACTTATTCTTTCAGCAGCTTTGGGAAATCTTTAAGCTACTGAAAGTATCAAACACTTGGAACTAAATTTTGTCTTCTGTGCTTAATAATTTGACTTTTGATGTTGTAATGTCAATATGGGAAGAAAGTGGACATCACAGATCAAACAAAAATAAAAAAATATACATATAAAAATGACAATATGTCAGACTTATTAGTGCTCCCACAGTTTAACAAATTTGGTGCAGCCCTGTTGTCATGTTGTCTATCCTGGCTCTCCCTGCTTCCATCTCTCTGTCCACTACAACTGGGTTTCTGCAAAATAACGTTAATGGAAAAGTTTGCATTTTAACCATATTTGGTATGCAGCTTTATCTTGATGAGACCTCAGAAAGGTTTGATTTCCAGCCTTCTGTATCATCATTTAGAGTAGGCCCTTTATTGCCTGTCTTTCTTACATTTCCGATTTCCATCAGTTTGCCACTTCATTTACAGGAGTTATACCTGCTGGTTGCCAGTCGTCCTGACTTTTGGTTTCCACAGGTTGACTCTAGCAAGCATTGTTAGATTGCAACCAGATTCCATGTATAGGTTCATATTGTCCAGACCTTGATTGATTTGGATTTCTAGCCTTCCACAACTTCTTTACATGCATTTTATCCCCTGATTGCCTGTTTTCTTGACTTTTGGCTCAGCAATATATCTTCACCAAAGATTGTTGGGTTTCAAGCAGATTTTGAAGTCCTTAAATGATTTTTATTTGCAGGTTTCCACATCATCATTCAGAACAGTTATGGCCCCTGAATGCCAATTCATTTAACTTTGTTTCCCAACATAAGTTTGTTCCTCACTTATACAGTGGACCATCTAGTCCAGCGTTTGCTTTTGTCAGAGAAACTTTCATTAAAAAAACACATACATTAGCTGTCTTTTTTTAACTTTGAGAAAGATTATGACTCCACATGGAAGGACAGCATAGTGAATAACCTATCCAACACACCCAATAGTTCTAAGTGACTACCTATCTGTCTTCAGCATTGAAATAGATTCTCAGGATGTGGATGTTCCTCGGGGGGGGGGGGGGTCAGCCACTCTTTCAACATCAAAATTAACAACATAATGAAATGCCTTAATAAGAACTTACTACTTATTATAGATTGACAATTGTTTGATCTGTTGTAATAAAAAGTCCATCAAGAAAAAAAGTCCATCAAGAAATCCATCCATTGTAAGTTTGCCATTGGCCTTTGTCTGGTTATGTCATTTTTGAAATTTTGTAAGAAATTGTTTCATCTTTAAAGGGATGGGTTGTATATTTCCAAAGTTGCATTCATGGTCATTCAGATGCGCTTACTTCAACATTGTGTCATTATCATTGTCTTCAGTGAGGTAAAGATATTTTCTATGTTCATAATTCATGGTATATTGCTTAATGACACAAGTAGAAGTAACAAAAATACAATTTCTTATCATAGTCTCCATCTATATCAGTTGGTCAATACATTGTACTGTTGACATCAGCAAATATGTGAAGAAAAGTATGATAAATAGAACTGTCACATAAAAAATGTTTGTGTGCACAAGAGAAAAATATAATTCAACATGTATCTGTCTGATCCTAAATCAGTAGTTTGTTTCTTATTTTGGTTGTGTTTCATTCAGTTCCCAGTATGGTAGAGACCAAAAAAGTGAACAAAACTGAAATTTTGGTTGTTTTTAAACTGTTGAAAATTTGGTAATGGATACAATGGTTAAAGAAAATTATGGGAAGATAACGGACATTCTAGACAAGCTCTTCACACTCAGAACAGATCAGATTTCGATACTGAGGCAAAAGCTTACTTAAGTGACTGATAAGTCCCTGGATCAAAGTTAAATTCTTTATCAGTAAGGGCATATGGATGATCTTTATTCCACAAAATAAATAGATTTTGTCAAAGATAGGACACTCATATTTAACAAATGAATGAGGTAAAGTTAAGAAGAAGAGACTACAAAGAAACTTTTGCCTGTTGACAATTATTTATATTATAAAATACACTTTTGTTTCATTAATTTGCTAAAGTTATTATTAGCATATCTATCAATAAAACCATTATCTGACAAATTAATTGGCATAAAGATTTTTTTATTAAAATATGGATCCCTTCTGTGCCCCCAAAACATTTTAATATTCTATCATTTTGGTACCTGATACCAAAAAATGAGACTTCTGTTACAGCAATCTCTTAACAGAAAGCCATTCTGGAATGTTTTGTGCCTACACCACCACCCAGTCTCTCTCTCTCTCTGTCTGTCTCTCTCAATTTGGATTCCTAATAATAATCCTTACATGGTTTTCAAATGATTCAAATTTGGTGTTCATTGAGGCATTTGGTGTTCATTGAGGTATTTGATATTTGTATTAAAAAAAATTGGTATTCATTGAGGTATTTGATATTTGTTGACAGATTTGATATTTGTACAAATTTGGTATTCACTGAGGTGTTTAATATTTGATCAAATTTTTTATTTGTTGAGGTATTTGGTATTTGTACAAATCTGGTATTCATTGAGGTATTTGGTATTTGTACAAATTTGGTATTCATTGAGGTATTTGGTATTTGTACAAATTTTGGTATTCATTGAGGTATTTGATATTTGTACATATTTGGTATTCACTGTGGTATTTGATATTTGTACACATTTGCTATTCTTTGAGGCATTTGATATTTGTACAAATTTGGTATTCACTGAGGTATTTGATATTTGTACACATTTGGTATTCATTGTGGTATTTGATATTTTTACAGATTTGGTATTCATTGAGGTATTTGGTATTTGTACAAATTTGGTATTCATGGAGGTATTTGATATTTGTACACATTTATATTCACTGTGGTATTTGATATTTGTACACATTTGCTATTCTTTGAGGTATTTGATATTTGTACAGATTTAGTATTCACTGAGGTATTTGATATTTGTACAAGTTTAGTATTCAATGAGGTATTTGATATTTGTACAAATGTGGTATTTGTACATATTTGGTATTCATTGAGGCCCTACTCAGCCCAGATTGTCAGTTCAGTGCTTTCTAAGCAAAACCAGCAACAACAATGTCAACAAAGAAATCTTCCTTTGTCTTAATTTTTTCTTGTGTTCTCATTTGAACAGTTTCATTTCCCTGTCATGTCCAGATTTACATGCAGACATATGGCAGAATCAAAATATCTTTGATATTTGTTCACTGTCATTCAGGGGTCCCAAGTGGCAGAGTGGTCTAAAGTGCTTACCGTTACAGATCACTGCCATCTCACCTCTGTCTGTGTGGGTTCGAGTCTCAGGTTCAGCCATTTGGGGTATGTGAGAAAGCTAGCTAGTAGTTTCCCTTGGGTTGGTTCTTTCCGGGGTTTTCCTGGGTTCTTTCTCAAACAGTTACAATGGCTGCCATGTATGGCCTGTCTTGTGCTGAAAAATGGCATTAAACTCCATAATGACAAAACATTCATTTTTCATTTAAGATTGTGTGTGTGATTTGGATTTTTTAACATAGCTTTAACAATTTTTCAGTCATATCGCTAGGATGTCTGCAATGTGGCAGTTTATAGTGATGTCTAGCACTGGGGTATCATGCTGCAGACATGTAGCACGATGTCCCAACCAGTCACATTATCCTGACACCAGGCCCACCAGTCCTTACACTAACCTCTTAATGCTGAGCGCCAAGCGAGGCAGCTGTTAATACCATTTTTATAAGTCTTTGGTATGACTCGGCCATGGATCAAACCCACGACCTCCCACATCCGAGGTAGACACTCTAACCACTAGGCCACCGGAGCAGTCCATTTAAGATTAAACATTTTTCAAAATTTCAGATTCTACAAATTATATTTTTATCAATTTCTGCAACATCTATTCTGGTATGAATATCATCAGAGCTAACAACTTTCAAAGCACCTATGGTAGTTAAGAATTAATTTCTGCAAGTATTCAGAATGGAATTCAATGATAAAAACAAAACCCTTGTTTTTTGCAGAATCTTTATAATTGTTCGATATAAAAAAATTTATTGGATTTTGGATTTTGTGTCAGAAGAAGAATGTTAGCCTAGAGATTTGCACTTTTTTATATTTTGTATGAAATAGGTGTCATAAAAAAATTAAATCATTTTTTAGTGATATTGAATCAGATTTTTGTACTATCATGCTTCCTTTTGAAGTCAGGTTTGATGTATGAAATCTACTGTTTTTTTACAGGAAATTATTTAGCAAAAATGTGATTGTACATTAATTTGTTTTCCTACTGAGAGTATCATAACTACATCAAATCATTTATAATGTGCTACGAGCTGCAAACTGAGTGTATGTGCTGCAAACTGAGTGTATGTGGATCTACTGGCACACTATGTGAAAGCAGTTCTATGTCATTTCTATTTGTAGTTCTACAGTATACTTGGAGTTGAATTTATACCTACTATATTTCTTTGGAAAAAAATCTAAAATTCATTCAGATGTTAAATTCACTTTTTGTAACTGTTTTACATCTTGCACTTATTTCTCTTTACAAATCCTGCTCTGAGAGAAAAAAAAATTTAAGGTGTACATACCATGTATACGCACTTTTAAGATCAAGTTAAACTGCAAACTGCACAGACCCAGATCTGCCGGCACACTGTGCTGGCAGAGGCAGATTTGTAAGGAGTAATCAGTAGAACAAACAGCATAGACTGATTTGCAGGCACATTGTGCTACAGCAGATCAGGATCTTTGTTGTTTGCAGTTTGACTCGACTTATAAGCAGGTATAGATGGTAGTCTAATTTAAAGGGAAATGTATGTTGGTATGTCAGTGTTGGGCAGATTAACTTGTTCTGACGTGTCGGATTGATGCTCATGTATTATCATTTATTGCCAGTATTACTGAAACCATCAGATGTCCGTAAAATCTAGACTTGCAGAACATCAGATTGTGTTGTGATAACATCTGGTTTCACGTGGTTTAAAGCCAGGTATATACATACGTTGTCAACCCCTTTTAACTACCCATCCTAGGTCAAATTTGTTGCACACAGTCAGGGACCTAGAAAAATTGGTCATCTTTGGTTACAGTCCTTTTGTCAGCTCTTCATACTGAAGTTACAGTTAGTAGTTGGGTTTCTACGGCGTGTTGTAATTACATGTATGTGCATGATATCAGTTTTTACATCTAATGAAAACAGTTTTCTGCTTCACTGATTTTGGCTTCTCATATTTTAGACTTGAATAAAATCTGTAAAATTTCTTCATGTAGGTTTTGCTAATTGAGGATACAAGAAAAATTAGGAGGCAGCAAGACTTGAAGAAAAGTAAAATAAGTCTATTGAGGTTGATAAAGTTTATAAATTTAAAATTCTTGTTAGAATTTTAATTTTCTGGTAGATGATGTTATAATGCAATAGTAGACTTCAAGTTAACTCTACAAGGAATAAGCATATAAAATAAAAAAATTGTCAAGAAAGAACATTTTTCAATAATTTGAGATAAATTATGTTAAAAAGAGAGCATTTTGAGAATTGAAATTGACACCAAAATGTGACAGGTAAGAAATTGACTAAAGTTTTTATCAGTTAATTTATTCATTGAGCTCAGTTGGGGATTCCAATATTTTATTCAGAATTCATTGCATTGTGTAAGTAGCTTATCATTACAGTTTATCATTAAATATTGACACGATTTTGTATTGATTATTCTCCACTATGGATTTTACATTAAAGTTTGCATTTGATGGCCTTAATTTTAAGTTCATATACAATGGATAATTTTATACAAGTTCACCATTCAGCTACCAGTTTAGATCTAATGGCTTTTAACATCATAAAGACTGTTTTAAACAGTATAATAGCTGTGTAAAGGGGATGACTGGAAATGATGAGACCAAATTATCATAAACCTTTGATATTCACAGTCAGTCATTAGGCTTAAAATGAACGGGCAAAATTGAGTTCAGGAGAGGGAGTAGATACATTTCGTACTCTGTTAAGTTTTTTAATTATTGTTTTTCATATTCACTTTGATTGAAAAAAAAATAGTCTTGAATGAATGATGTTGGAAAATAATAAGTAATAAATAATTGTAAATCTTTGATATTTACAGTTGTGCAGCATGTTCAATCAGTGGCCAAAAGTGAGTCTTTAAAACCCATTTCTTTGATAGTCTTTGTGCTGTTTTTGTCCTCCCTACATGGGCATAACCTTGGCCAAACCTTTCTCACACTAACTCTGCATTACATTTTTGATGACTGATGGAAAATAAAAAGCATGAAGTGTGATTATATTGTGTAGGTGATCAGTCAAATGCTGTATGGAAGTTTTTAAAATTAATACTTGCTAATTAATCTTTGCCTTTTCCTTTCCCCAACTTGAGAATAAATTTGAATTTCTTGTCAATGAATTGTGGAAACAACTTCATGCCAGTTATTTAAGGTAATAAACAGAAGATAAAAATGTGTATGTATTTTATATGTACAGTCCCACTATGGAAAGATAGGAGAGAGATCAAGTCAATGGTTGAAAGTGTCTTTTGAAACTGTAGTCTTTTTTCTTTAATTCCTAAGTATGTGCATGTTTGTGCATGTGTGTGTGTGTGTGTGATTGACCAAATGAAAACCTACATTGTACTGTTTAAACTGAAATTTGAAATGAAATCATGTAATTACTGTAATTTTCCTTCCTGATCCCTTCATTCTTTCAAAGTTTTGGCAGATTTTGATTGGTACTATTATAGTAATTGCACATACTCCCATTTGTTTGTACCCCCCAGCAGAATTTTAAAAACAAAAAGCATCAAGGATATAAAAAATGGACAGAACTTGGTCATTTCATTCATCAGTTTATCATTTCTAACCACATTGTCGCCATGATGTCCTAAACACTGTCAGCTTTTTCACATTTCAAACTAAACTGAAGCCCTTGATGTAAACAAGCAGACAGACTGCTCACGGTCCTTCTTCTGGTTCCCAGAATAGTCCATTTCCATAAAAACTGTGCCATCTGAGTCCAATATTTGCAATGCCTTGTTTTAATATTTTTAAAACAAATTGAACAAATAAAAATGAGGAACTCTAGTATACATGTGTTAAGGAGATATAACTCCAAAATTTATGGAATTGTTGCGATTATCAAAGATGGTGAACTGCATCACATATGTTAATTAAAAACACACAGTTGCCCATGCAAATAAGGCAACTGCATTACTGAAGATACTCACGTTTGATTTGAAATGCCTAGAAACTGACAGTGTTTGGGACCCCCCTGACAACATTTAGGTTAGCAATTACAGTGGGGCCCGGGCTTACGAACGCCCTGGGTTACAAACGATCCGGGTTACAAACGCCCGGCCGGCCAAAAAAATGACTCGGGTTACGAATGGTGACTCGGGTTACGAACCGAACCGCCATTCGCTTGCACGCAAAATTGCGAACACGCGATCTCACATATGGCTGCCTCTACTCAAATACAGTGAAAAAAAGGTGAAAAAAGGAGTCTGTGGTGTTCTTGTGTTTATTTTTGTGTCATGTTTGTGTTGTTTTTGTGGGTTTTGAGTATGTTTGTGTGTTTTATTGCTATGTATGTGTTGTGTTTTTTCACCTTTTTTTAATGTAGCAGCAATTTTCGGCGATTTTTTTTTTTTTTTTTCAGCTTAGGAATGGATTAAAAATTTAACAATGGGACCCTATGGGAAAACGCATTCCAGGTTACGAACGCCATCCGGGAACCGATTAGGTTCGTAAGCCGGGGCCCCACTGTATAAATTGATCATTGAAATGACGAAGTTTTGTGTCTTTTTTATATCCTTGATGCTGTTTGTTTTTTAAAATTGTTAGGATGGTACAAACTAATGGGAAAGTGTGTAATTTAATGGAACAGTGCTGGCAATATGGTGCCAGTTAAATATAAGGATCTGCAAAGAAACATACAGGAAGATAAATCTATCCAAAATAAATTGAATATTAAGTGTTATATGATAAAGGTAAAGAAGTTGACATTTTGTAAAGAGATATACAATGAAAGAGTATGGTACATGTAAACTCTTCAACACATGTGGCAGACTTTTATAAAGTTTATTTGATGCTTTTTAATGATACTTTTAACATTATTTGCTTAATAATAAAAAGGAAATTAAAAGTTAAGTGCTAATCACATGGTCAAAACTGTGGCAGCTAGCCCTGGCTGGCCCAGACATGTACCAAACCCATGAACCTTGAACTGCGAGTGTGATGCTCTCTGAACTGAGCTAATGTGGCTCACAGATTTTAATTCATGGTTGTCTGATAGGTCTCATGGATGGAACTGTAATTGTATTGGCAAGTTGTTGTCAGGCATTTTGTTTGTTCTGAGTGGAAGATTTATGTCATTTTATAATGACTGAGTGTCAAGTCAGATAAAGAATTGCATACAATCTTTTTTATAGTCCTTTTAAATGTTACTCCAGCTTTGTGACAAGATCTTAAAATTTTCAAATTTAATATCCAGAATACATCTAATCAAGTTACATTCATGCTGATAATCTCCTTTTTCTCTTCCATAAAATGAGACAGCTTTTTGGTGTTGTTTTTTTTTTTATAATAAACATCTTACATGATCTAAAATGTAATCTACAATAAATCTGGACAATATTCAGAACTAAGATTTAAAAATATATTAATATCAGTTACTTAATTTACATTCAGTTCATAAGCTTTGAACTGGCAAAAAACTTATTTAGTCATTTCCGATTGCCACTTAACAAAATGAAGCATTTGTATTTAACCTACAAATAGATTTCCATTTGTTCAAATATTTTTTTAGCTATCTAGCTTGGATTATTTTATGGAAGATTCGAATGTCAGGTCTTTGCACTTTTTAAAGTATGTTCGAACGATTTACTGTGCTTGAAGACAGCATCTAACAATTTAAATTGAATTTAAAGCAAAAATTTCAGTATGGTAATTTTTTTGCAGAAGTTTGATTTACTCTAAATTTTTGTTAATTCATTGTGAATCGGTATTAGCAAATATAACATTAACACAAGATTTATGATAGAAATGCTACATAGATTAACAATCTGTAAGTTGTAAACATTTTATTTGAAAATTTGTAAATTTAATGTTGCTAAATTCTTGTCATGAACCATATTGTACAATTTTCAGAATCTAACTACACTTGCAGACTGCATTAACTTTTTGGATTGGTGACATATTTGATATGTTAATATTTTGTTTTTAAAAAAAGCCATCTTGGTTTTATATTTAGAAGATCTTTTTGATCACTGTACATTTGAAATAAATGATACATTTTATTACCTCAGATTCTCATGGTCACTCAAAGCTCGAGTTTAAAACTGGAGAGAATATTTACCATTTATTTATTTAAACCCGGTTCACTCAAACTAGCAGTCTCTTGAACTTGTTGACGCTACCCTTTCCAGGTTCCAGCTGTTGTGGCTTTGCCGATATTTAAATATTCATTTACTTGTTCTGGTCTTGCAATTAAATATTAAAAGGCTGACTTAGTCATATCATTGTTAGTACCACCAGAGAGAGGGAGAGAGAGAGAGAGAGAGAGAGTGTGTGTGTGTGTGTGTGTGTGTGTGTGTGTGTGTGTGTGTGTGTGTGTGTGTGTGTGTGTGAGACTTAGTAATTTCACTATCAGTACCATCAGTGTCTATGTGTGTCTGTGTGCGTGTGCACCATTTATGAAGTTAATGTAAAATTTCCTGATCTGGCTTTTTTTAATCTTAATTTTACATTATCTTTTAATTTTTTGATCTTACAGATGGTCAGTTCACATCCATTTCAAGTCCCTCTCCGCCTGTGGAAAAAAATGGTAATTCAAGTAAGTTTGTGTTCTTGAAACACAACTTATTTGCTATGTACAGCTTCATCTCATTGGTGCTACACAAATCATATTTATCCAACTCTTGTCCGATTAACAAAATTACCAGTATTTACAATCAAGTATCAATTGTCCAGACACTGATTATCTGGATTTTTCAGTTACATGGACTTGTGGTTGTGCCTTGGATGCACAATTTAATGGTTTTAAAGTTGCCATTAATCCAAACAACTGATCATCTGCTCAAAATCATTGACACATTACCATACCATTGTTCTAATGCAATGATAATAAAAGTTAGGGGTTATCTTAATGAGATTTAGGCTGTACATGCTAACATTTTCATAATAACAAAATTGTATACATATTATTAATGTTTATTATGTAGCAATTCTTAACTTTTTGTGACCAGTAAATGCATCTTCCTTTCTTTCTTTTTTAGTGTTTTTGGACATCTTTAGCATTGTGTGTGTTTCTTTGCATGCATATGTGTGTTCGTATCTTTAAAAAAAGTTCCATGCATCTGTCTTTCTCTTTTATAGAGAGCATAAAAATTAAGATATAAGCACTTTTTCAGTGTTTCTACAGTTTTAATTTTTTGGATCTGGACTTTCTTGGTCTGCGTTGGTCTCTGGGGCATATGCATTTTATAAATACAAATCTGTTTTCTTGACTCTGGTGTACACCTGCTATTTTCTTGACTCTAGTGTACATCTGCTATTTTCTTGACTCAAGTGTACATCTGCTGTTTTCTTGACTGGTGGAAATCAGGTGTTTTTTAACTGGTGTACATAGTTTTCTTAACAGGTGTACATTGACTACTTTCTTGAATTTGGTATACATCTATTATTTTTTTGACTGGTTTATATTTACTGTTTTCTTGAATATGTTGTACATCTACTATTTTCTCTACTCTGATATACACTATTTTCTTTACTGGTGTGCATCTACTATTTACTTGACTCCAGTGTTCATCTAGTTTTTCTTGACTCTGGTTTACATTTTTGCAAGATATTTGCATTATTGTTAAAGAGACACAGAATCATGTCATGCCTTAATTTCACAGCAGGTAAAAGGACACTTTTAATTCACATTCCTTCAGATTTAAAGAGTTCAAATGGTAATACTTCGCAGAAATTTCGTCTTTTCTCAATTTTACCCTCCAACATTGAAAACAGAAATTAGACTTTTCAGAGGTCAGCAGTCTTATTGTTTGAAATAGGGTGTTCACCAAGAGAAATGATCTTTGTTAGCAATGATAGCCTCATACTTTTATGTTTTTTAATACCTTACCTGTTCACAGCTGTGAAGCTATTGCTAAATCTTTAGTTGATCAAATATAATGATCTCATAGCTTTCATTGATTATCATATATACTTGCTTATAAGATGAGCACAACTGCACAGACCCAGATCTGTTGCATAATGCACTGGCAGATTTGGGTCTGTGCAGTTTGTTAGGTGTCTTAAGTGAAACATACAACATAGATCCTGATCTGCAGATACATTATGTGATGGCAGATCTGGATCTTTGTTGTTTGTGGTTTGACTCTAGTTATAAGCAAGTATACTTCCTTCAACTTACTGCCATATTCAACCACTACATGCAGGGCTCAAAATTAGTAGCAGTCTGCTAGCCCATGGCAAGTTAATTTCCAGTTGGTCAGTAGTCTGCTTGCCCATGGCAAGTTAATTTCCTGTTGGTCAGTAGTCTGCTAGCCCATGGCAAGTTCCTGTTGGTCAGTAGTTTTCATATTTTCAGTAGTGTGGTGACTAGTAAATTTCTCAGTCTAATAGTCCTTCTGGCTACAAAGAAATTTATGTTAAATTCCTGACCAGTCATTTATTTATCAGAGGTCATGTTGGCACAGAATTTTGCATCTTGCATGTTCCAGACATAGACTGAATCGACTTTGTGTCCCATTAATTCCAATAGTAAGGTACAACAATATGGCAAGGTGTATCAGATTTACGATTGTTTTATTTATATATGAATATAGTTCTTGAATTCTTAATGATATTAGAAATGGTTACTATTGACCAGTACAAAAGTGATATTTAAAATCTTATCTCATCGATCGCATAGAAAGTATTTGGGCGGTCCAGTATATTCAGTTTTTACAGAATATTCTGTATTACATATGTTTGATGAGTCTGGTCTGTTTTTTAAATTCAACTAGATGAGAGAGCTTTTCACCATTTATTGCTGATGGATCAAAATTTTGAGAAGCCACAAGTTTAACTAAGTAATTTATTTACAGTGGTTTTAAGCACTACCCTTTACTGAGTACTGCCCTCTCTTCTCTGTCCATGTGGGTTTGAGTCTCAGGCTTGGCCAGTGTGGGTATTTGAGAAAGCTTGTCAGTAGCTTCCCATGGTTCAGTGGTTCTTACCGGGGCTTTTCCTGGGTTCTTCCTCCAGTATTTAAACTGGTCACCATGTATAGCCTATTTGGCACTGAAAAATAGCATGAAACCCAAAACAACAACACTGTGTCAGTCAGCATTAAGTTGTACAATCTTGGGGAGGGGGGGGGGGATATAGGATAGTGTGTTCGAGGACAGAATGCAGAAAAACCTAGCATGAGTTCTGATTTATTTTATGATGTTGATCAATTGTTTAGTTCTCAGTGGCACATAACCACATATTTTCCCAGAGACGTATTTGCAGCCAATCCAGACTGATCTAGGCAGGATTCATATTGACAAGTCATTTATGCGAATCTGGGATGCTAACCAGTGAACCATTACAAGTCTGACACTCTAACCACTGTAGCATTGAGTCTGGCACACTAACCACTGTAACATTTTGAATCTGGCACTCTAACCACTGTAACATTTTTAGTCTGACACACTAACCACTGTAACATTTTGAGTCTGGCACTCTAACCACTGTAACATTTTTAGTCTGGCACACTAACCACTGTAACATTTTGAGTCTGGCACTCTAACCACTGTAACATTTTGAGTCTGACACTAACCACTAGTATTTTGAATCTGGCACACTAACCACTGTAACATTTTGAGTCTGACACACTAACCACTGTAACATTTTGAGTCTGGCACACTGACCACTAACATTTTGAGACTGGCACTCTAACCACTGTAACATTTTGAGTCGGACACATTTACCACTGTAGCATTTTGAGTCTGGCATTCTAACCACTGTAACATTTTGAGTCTGACACTAACCACTGTAACATTTTGAGTCTGGCACACTAACCACTGTAACATTTTGAGTCTGACACACTAACCACTGTAGCATTTTGAGTCTGGCATGCTAACCACAGTAATGGCAAAGCTGAATGGGTTGATATTTATGGAATTCTTGTTTATATTTAAGGAATGAAGAGTGGTGGTAAAAGGTCTGGAAGGAGGGCCAACCCATCTCCTGGGCCAGAATCAGACTTAGAACGGGTGTTTGTATGGGACCTTGATGAAACCATCATAATATTTCATTCTCTACTCACAGGATCCTATGCTCAAAGATATGGAAAGGTGAGTCGTCTTTTTTTCTCTTCATGATATGTGGCACTGCCAATGATGGGTATAGGGGGTACATGTGAATAAGAAAAGTGCTAGTGTTGTTGTTATTTTCATGTTTACATACATAGGAAAAATGAAAACTCTCAAGAAACACATATGACCCCTTACAACTTAACCACATGGACCAAATCAGGTATATTGATATGCCATACTTGTGGTAGGGCATATAGAAAACAAGTACAGTGTTTGACAGAAAATTTATCATTGACTTTGTAACAAACAGGGCATATAGAAAACAAGTACAATGTTTGACATAGAAAATTTATCATTGACTTTGTAACAAACAGGGCATATAGAAAACAAGTACAATGTTTGACATAGAAAATTTATCATTGACTTTGTAACAAACAGGGCATATGGAAAACAAGTACAATGTTTGACACAGGAAAGTTATCATTGACTTTGTAACAAACAGGGCATATAGAAAACAAGTACAATGTTTACAGAAAATTTATCATTGACTTTGTAACAAACAGAGGTTATTGATTGCACATTTAGTAGTTGATGATACATAATGAAAACTTGAAAAACAAATTATAATACAGGATGTGAAAATCAAATCCATACATGCCATCTGTTTCTTTATGAGTATAGGTGTGTGCATTATGTACCATATATACTCACTTACAATTCTTGTCAAACTGCAAACAACAATGATCCTAATCTGCTGTAGCATAACACGTCGGCAGATAAGGTTCTATGCTGTTTGTTCTACTGATTATTCTTAACAAACTGCACAGACCCAGATCTGCCAGTGCATTATGCAATGGCAGATCTGGGTCTGTGCACTTTGCAGTTGGACTTGTCTTATAAGCGAGTATATATGGTAGTTTTTTTATCACCCGCATTTTTAAGTGTATATATCTAGGATAATATATATACTCACTTATAATTCGGATGAAAATGTAAACTGCATAGGCCCAGATCTGCTGCTACATAGTGCACTAGCAGATCTTGGTCTTTACAGTTTGTTTGGAGTAAACAGTAGAACAAACAATATGGACCATGATCTATCATTGCATAATGCACAGGCAGAGCAGGTCTGTGTTGCAGTTGGACCTAATTGGTACACAAGTTAATATGTTAGGTTTATTTTCCACCTTCTAATATAATTAGGCTGTTCAGGTGATGTTGAGAATAAATCATTCCATATCTTGCTACATTAAAGAAGCAATTTAAATGCTGCATCTAATGCAAAATATATTGTATAATTTGCTTTTGATTATTTTTATGTTTGTAAACTTGTGTATACAAGTCACTGAAGATTTCATGGAAAAATGAAAAGCTGATCCTATTTAAAAACCATGTCACTTTGGTGTTATAATATTCTTTAAGACAAATCACGTGTTTTGGTTTTTTTTAAATTATTTTTTTAAATTGAAATCAGTGGCCAGGAAGTGATTCCATATTTTAAAATCAAAATATTGTAAACATTTGTTAAATAGTTCAGTATGTGGCTCTGGAATAATGGTTTAGTGTTTATAGCACAACAGCACATGTAGGTTATTTAGTGTCGAGGCAACTTAGGCAAGGGGTATTTGAAAAGTTCTGAATATTTTGTTTTAGCTGATTTGCTGCTTTGAACCTGTTGATAAATTGAATGTGGATTGATAGACAAAATAACATTCTATGACGATAAATTGAATGTGGATTGATAGACAAAATAACATTCTATGACGATAAATTGAATGTGGATTGATAGACAAATAACATTCTATGACGATAAATTGAATGTGGATTGATAGACAAAATAACATTCTATGACGATAAATTGAATGTGGATTGATAGACAAAATAACATTCTATGACGATAAATTGAATGTGGATTGATAGACAAAATAACATTCTATGACGATAAATTGAATGTGGATTGATAGACAAAATAACATTCTATGTCGATAAATTGAATGTGGATTGATAGACAAAATAACATTCTATGACGATAAATTGAATGTGGATTGATAGACAAAATAACATTCTATGTCGATAAATTTAATGTGGATTGATAAACAAAATAACATTCTATGATGATAAATTGAATGTGGATTGATAAACAAAATAACATTCTATGAAAATGATCTACAGCTGCACATGCAGAAATCCAGACGCCTGCAGATAAATGCTTGTGACAACACAGATAAATGTGTGACCTAAAAAATGTCCTGCTGCTTTGCAAAGAGCATCCTGTAAAATACAGGCACTTTTAAGGTACTCTCCAACTGATATTATGTGCAGATCCATGGTAAAGTACCAACATTCTGGAAGACCATTGCCTGCCGTAGGTAAGCAGGAAGTGGCTGAGAACTCTTGATGAAAATGTTTCAATACACAGTCAAACATTCAATACACAGTGATAGATACTTCTATTAGTGTCAGCTGTTTTTAATATTTTTAAAAGTATTTTGAAGCTCAGGAAGGTGGGTTTGCATTGGTTGAAAGATGATCAAGTATATGTAAAAAGAGTGACCAGACACATTTGAATGAAATTGTCACAGGTGACAAAACATGGACCTACTTTTTTAACCATACAAATGAGAAAATAATAATCAGGATCAGAGAAAATAGAGAAACCACATCGCTTCATGTTGTACTGTCCAGAGAGTTTTGAATGCATCATTTTTCAATGCATAATTCCATCACTTGTGCCTTACTCAGTTGGTGTCAATGAAAATTGTTATGCCTCCAGAGTGTTGCAGAAAGTTGGGGAACACTACCAAACCATCCATCTACTTGATGACAACACACGAGCGCATAAATCAACCATTGTGACAGGCTTCCTGAAGGAGCACGTCATACAAACTTGGCCGCATCCTCCATACAACCCTGGTTTAGCTCAGACTGCTCTTTGGCTGAATCAAATTGTCAAAGAGTCATTGAGGGGCAAAGGATTCGAAAGCCACAATGTGGCTGAAAGTACAACTTTCCAGTGTATGAATAACATACAAAAAGTGGATACAAAAATGGCTTTTAATAATTGAATAGGGGGCCCTGGGTGGCGGGTGGTCTAAGTTGCTCACTGCCATCTCACTTATGTCTGCATGGGTTCTAGTCTCGGACTCAGCCAATGTGGGTATGTGAGAAAGCTGCCAGTAGCTTCCTGTGGGTCAATGGTTCTTACCAGGGTTTCCAGAGTTCTTCCTCCACCAAATATACTGGCTGCTATGTATTGCCTATCTAGCGCTGAGAAATGGCATTAAGCCCAAATACAAGAAGAACAGCAAATGAATAATTAGGCTGAGAAAGTATGTTGAGGTGAATGGGGATTACTTTGCAGAATGCACTGATTACCAGTAAAGAACTGTTGCAAAATGCACTGATGACTAATAAAGAACTGTTGCACAATGCACTGATGACCAAAAAAGAACTGTTGTACAATACACTGATGACCAATAAAGAACTGTTGCACAATGCACTGATGACTAATAAAGAACTGTTGTACAATACACTGATGACCAAGAAAGAACTGTTGCACAATGCACTGATGACCAATCAAGAACTCTTGTACAGTGCACTGATGACCAATAAAGAACTGTTGCATAATGCACTGATGACCAATAAAGAACTGTTGTAAAATGCACTGATGACTAATACAGAACTGTTGCACAATGCACTGATGACCAATAAAGATAACACTGATGACCAATAAAGAACTGCATTATGCATGGATGACCAATAAAGAACTGTTGTACAATGCACTGATGACTAATAAAGAACTGTTGCATTATGTATGAATGACCAATAAAGAACTGTTGTACAATGCACTGATGACCAATCAAGAACTGTTGCACAGTGCACTGATGACCACAAAAAAAAACTGTTGCATAATGCACTGATGACCAATCAAGAACTGTTGCACAATGCACTGATGACCAATAAAGAAGTTGTAAAATGCACTGATCAGTAAAGAACTGTTGCACAATGCACATATGTTCAGAACTTCTTAAACACTCATACAGTGCCCAAGGGTATGTCACAGGATCCAACCCAGGTTAATGCAATGGGGGGATTTTACCCCACACACATTAGGTTATGAGTTAAGGATACTTACAACTAGCCACTGCTGGCATGAAGATTTATACGGTCTATTCTACATTCCTCAGCACACACAGGGTAGCTTTTGAATATATATATTTTTCATATTAACAGAGCTTAAGTTGTAATCATTTGAAGTCAGCCTGGATATTTCAGTAATATACAAGTAATTAAAAACATTATCATTGGATCATTTAGCATCAGTAAAGTTTTGCAGATGTAGCATGTTTTTGGCAAATACTAAATGTTCTCAATATTACATTAATGAGAATTATATTTTTTTGAATATAGTTTGCTCCCTAAATTCATATTAATCCTGTTTCTTGAAGAAGAAAAAAAAAATTTGACATTTCCTTTGAGATCATACATGGGATGAGTACATTATTCAGATGATTGGTTTGTATCAGAAAGTTAATTACCCTAGGAGGTGAACTGAATCCTTGGCCCCAACTTTTATCACACCAAGGTCAATAATGAACTCATGTCCCCTACTTGTGTTACACTAAGGTTAGTAATGATTCCATGTCCCCTACTTTTTTCACACTAAGATGGATAATGAATCCATGATACCTACTGTTGTCAAGTAAGATCAACAACGGATAAGTGTCCCCTGCTTTAATCACACTAAGGTCAATACAACAATGGATAAGTGCCCCCTGTTTTAATCACACTAAGGTCAATACAACAACGGATAAGTGTCCCCTGTTTTAATCACACTAAGGTCAATACAACAACGGATAAGTGTCCCCTGTTTTAATCACACTAAGGTCAATACAACAACGGATAAGTGTCCCCTGTGTTAATCACACTAAGGTCAATACAACAACGGATAAGTGTCCCCTGTGTTAATCACACTAAGGTCAATACAACAACGGATAAGTGTCCCCTGTGTTAATCACACTAAGGTCAATACAACAACGGATAAGTGTCCCCTGTTTTAATCACACTAAGGTCAATACAACAACGGATAAGTGTCCCCTGTTTTAATCACACTAAGGTCAATACAACAACGGATAAGTGTCCCCATGTTTTAATCACACTAAGGTCAATACAACAACGGATAAGTGTCCCCTGTTTTAATCACACTAAGGTCAATACAACAACGGATAAGTGTCCCCATGTTTTAATCACACTAAGGTCAATACAACAACGGATAAGTGTCCCCTGTTTTAATCACACTAAGGTCAATAATGTTTGTATAGTCTTAAGCCTGCATATCCAAAATGAAATGTGGCTCCCCTCCACCTCCACCTCCACCTCCACCTCCACCACCCTCATGGCAATTTGGATAAATGGACTTCTAATAGTACCTGAAAATGGGATGGGACATGTTATTATCTATACCTCCTACATATGATGCAAATTTTCTTACAGTGTAAATTTTCATTCTCTATCAATCTACAAAAATCAAAAATATTTCGTATTCATGTTCAGTCTTTGCACAAGAAATGATTTTCCTTTTAAAACTGTAAATTTTTATGCATAAGAATAAGCTGAAAATCATTTTATTTTTTTTTTACTGTAATCATTGGGTACATCAGAATAGTGTGCAAAAATTGCATATAAAATGGTATTCATATCGACTCCATTCTTGAAACCAGCTGTAAAACTACATTAATCTTAATCGTTGTAGGTCCTCGCTATTTATGGCTGCTGTTCCATCAAAATACATTAAAAATCTGCCATAATGGGTTGTAAATGTACTGTATGGGATAGTACTTATTTTGCAAATGTCATTTCTTTTTATTAGCTCTATCTACCGGCAAATTTATAAGCAAGGTGATTGCTATGGTAACTTGATCAATTAGATACTACTGTTTATTGTATAGAATGGTTGTACATATTTATTATTTTCCATATCAAGTTGTATCATCAGGTGTGCTGTTTGATTATGTGAACATTTTATCAGAATTTCTTCAGTCATAGACTCGATTTTAAAAGGAATATTATAATGGCACTTAAATGTTTAGCAATTCATGCATTTTTCTAAACTAAGAAAGACAAGATCTGTTAATTCTCATCAAAAGGATTATCTTTCTGAAAAACTTCAACATTAATCTGTTATTCCTCTGCAGTTTACTTTCTTTTCTTAATCAGCCTTTTGTTCTTCACTTTTATCTGCTCTTCTTATTCATAGTTACAGGGATATTAACTGTGTTGTGTTTTATGCATATTGCATCATTTCTGATATTTGTCATGGAAATAAAGATTCTGTTCAGTTTTAGTCTGAAAGAGCTTGCCTCCATAACTATACAAGTATCTATGCCAGCAATGTTGTAAACCTAAACAGTTGTTCTAACGGTATCAGGTGACAGCAAAAACACTCTCAAATTTGCTTTCTTTGTTCTCGTGAGAGCGTGTTGTTTTAGTTGGGTTTATCTCACTTTCAACACATTATTGGCTATATCTTTGCAGAGGAAATGGAAGCTAAGTGCTTTCCCAAGGGCACACTGATGCAAGTGACTTGGGCTTACATGAGTGGGTATCAAACCCATGACTACAAAATTACAAGTTAAACACTGTACCAGCTGAACTACCATAACAATATAACACCCATGTTATCCAAATTTATCTCCGCCATGCCCCTGCCCACTGATTATATATGTCCGTGTGTTATACAATTTGATTTATACTCGTATTTTCAACATTGTAGTAATATTTTGAAAAACTCGTTTCCTATTTCATACAACGCACCAAGTTCAAAATAGTAAACATGTCTAATGTTGATTATATAGTTATGTTTTACATTTCAGCTAAATTTTTCAAAGTTTAAAGACGTTATAATAACAAGAAGACAAGATCAACATAATAAGATCAGCAACTTCAATTTAAGAACTTAGTAATTTATGAATAGCAGAATGGTTTTGTTTACGAAAATAGATGGCTCTGACTTGGTCATTGATGGATTCAGAGCTGCTGTAGAAGATGTGTAGTTCATGCCATCTGGCAATTATTTACAGATGACTATTTTATTGATTTTGACTTATCGGCTTTGATCCTGTATTTAAGAAGGAGAGCACATGGCATCATTGTGGAATGTCTGAGATGGCTGAAGGTGGGCAAGCGAATTATGAAATGACACAGTTTGGTTGAAATAGCTCTGCTGAGGTTCCATGGTAACATAAAGGATGATTCAACATACCCCAGTATTTTACACTATGTCTACAATGAACAGAAGCCAACACAGATTTTGGTTGTTTATTATTCTTTACGAAAACCAGCAGGTTATATATGTCCATGGGTAATCTATTTTTTGCACAATAGAAAAACTGCGGGTAATACATGAATGCGCTTTATGCTTGGTAGTGTATTATATTCATTAATTTACGGTACTGTGGCTCACAGTTTCCATGACAAAGAACAAGTGATGATAATATTGTGGATAGGTCTATTGTTAAGCTTTGAACCAGTAACCTACGAATACATGGGATATATAAAGGATGCATTCATTTCCAATCTTAATTTTGTTCCCAGGCGACATCTCCTGACCAGCAAAACCATGAGAAACAAATGCAGTTGTGTATGACCTTGACTGACACAGACATAGCTTGTATGTTCATTTTTGTTTACACATTACCAGGAGAAGGAAAACTGAGACAGGCAACTGACTTGAATGAAATCAGTGCAGGAGGAACATATTAAAGATCCACTTGACACTTCATCACTTTGACTCAAAGTTTAAGTGACTTTTTATTGTTGTAAGTGTTGCTTGTGGTGTATCAACATAGATCAGATGTATTAATGGATACTGGTATTTACCATCATTTGTCAAAAACAGTTGGGATTAGATTTAAATAACAGCACACTTTCAACAAGAACTTGTTATGCTAAAACAAGGCTATGTACTAGCAGTTATGTCCAGTTATGACAGTCAAGTCTTTCTTCAGCAAGGAAAATCTCTTAAATCATGTGTCCAGATTTCACTTTAATTGGAATCTTTATCTTTGTTCAACATAACATCTTTGATCTTTCAAATTTGCAGTTAGATGAAACACAAAACAATTTAAATTGCAACTCTATTAATTATAGCATCCGAGGGCACTGAGAAAACATCAAAGCTCTTTGAATCAAAGGATTTTTTAAATGTGAAAATATAAGTTGTGAACAGCATCGATTGTTCACCCTTAATTTCTCCTCAGACATCTCCTGATTTGACACGCATAATTATAATCCAAGGATTCTTTATTACTGGATGCGGAAAATGGTTTCCCCATTTTCTTGATTCAATATTTAATTGTGTTCTTGTCAATTACATTTGTAAGGCATGAAAATCAATATATAATAAACATCAGAAGTTCTCTGCAGACAAGCTAGTGCTTGAAATCTACATGCATTACCCACAGTTTACAGAGTACATGGCTGCAAATGTTTGCTTCACTACAGACTAAATCTTATCCTTAAATCCAATCTATGGCTAATCCAGTTTGTAATTCTTTTATCTGCCAATATCAGAATAATATTGTTGAAATGGGCATGATGGAGTGTGGCCACAAAACATGCCAATGGAATAAATTGTCTTTTGTCGCCATGGCAAGCATAGATGTGTCACAATCTATGTACTTTGCTGAAACAGATTTGCTAATCAATAGTCATTATTTGCAAATTTCCCCCTGTGGTTTTGTCGATATTTAAAAGTCAACAGATTTGCCCAAACTAATGGCTACCTTCTGTTAAGCTTGTCAGTCTGTTGATCGTAATGGTTTTACTATCCCCGTTTACCTTGAAATTATTGGCTTGATACATGGGTGCAGCAGTGTCTTTTGTTTTCATTTACAATTTTTCAGTGAATATGTAGTGAAAATTTCCTGCAAAAGCACTTTACTATCCGACTTCTCTGAATAAAGGCAATTTGCTAGATAATCAAAGATGCATCCTTGCGGACTTCACAAATGTCACCTGACATGCTGCTAAAACCAGTCAAGTCCCTATTGACACTGGGGCTCAAAATTAACTGATATGGTAGGAATATGTAGGGATTAATAATAGTTAAGGAGCAGACTGAATTAATTAATATTAGACTGAAGACAATAAATTGTATACTGCAGAAATATTAAGTATGTTGATGAATTTGCCTCGTACGTATCAATTCATGTAAGAATGCTTTTTTTAATCTACTAATTCATTCAGGTTGGGTTTTTTCCTTCCTTAATGCAAATCTGTCATGCATTTTCTCATTTTGTCTTTTTCAGTAACAAAGACACAATTTTTCAGAAGAATGTATGTATCATGGGTGCACACCTGTGTGATATAAAAGTGAATGCATCTGTTACTGAAAATTCTGCTGTACACTATCTATACAACATCATTGCAATATGAAAATTTTTGATGAAGACATAATCTTAATGAATATACTATCTTTTTAAGAAAAATCGGCACAATTGTTGAGCAAGTCCTGAATATATTTTTTATCTAACTTCATTGTAGATCTTGAACAAACCTAATCAGACATAAAAGAATTGCAAAGAACGTAGACCCTGATCTGAAGTCACATAATATTTTGGCAGATCAGAGTCCATGATCTTTGTTCATTTAATATTTTGGCAGATCAGAGTCCATGTTCTTTGTTCATTTAATATTTTGGCAGATCAGAGTCCATGTTCTTTGTTCATTTAATATTTTGGCAGATCAGAGTCCATGTTCTTTGTTCATTTAATATTTTGGCAGATCAGAGTCCATGTTCTTTGTTCATTTAATATTTTGACAGATCAGAGTCCATGTTCTTTGTTCATTTGATTACTCCCAACAGAATGCATATACCTGATGTGCCAGTGCATTTTGCAATGGCAGATCTGGGTCTGTGCAATATCTGGTTGGACTTGATAAGCTAGTATGGACTTTATCGGCTAGTATGGACTTTATAAGCAGGTATGGACCATACTAATAATGTGTAAATCTGACAGGCATCAATATAGGCCCATGTTCTGATGACCTTTGGAAGTCCTGGTCCAATTAATTCTAGTAACCTATCAGGTAAAGCATTGCAGTTCATGTTAGGGAGAGATACCATTTGGAAGGTTACATTCCAAAAGACGTTTTTCACTTTCATTAATGAGAATGCTTTGATTTGATTGGTGAATCAAAAGGTCAGCAGAACATAACCTCATATTGGTGTGTGTCATATCTCCATTACATCAGAGGTCAAAAATTCTTGTCAGATTCCACTCACATCACATTCCTAGATGATTTGGATTTGAAAATTGTTCCATATAAACTTCATGGCTTTTTGCATCATGCCGCCACTGGCTACAAGGCTGCAGATAACTTTCAACCACCATCTTTGAACCGTATATAAAATGTAATTTAATAATTTTCGTCCATGATACACAACAATAATGCTGATGTGTCAGTCATTGTAATGGGCATGTGGATTTCCAAACTAGCCATGGGAATGATGTCACTGTTGTGACACCAGTGACTAACCATTCAGGAGACAGATTAATTTAGTAACTGGTCCATGATACTGGATTATCAATTGAGACCAGATACAGGTATAAACATAAACCTGTTTATGAACTTTTAAAAAAGAAGCAACCTTGAGAACAATCCATTCTGCAATATTATGGGAGATTAAGAGATTAAAAGCAGAATCCAAAATGATTGTTAGCAAACTGTAAGGTAAGAAAATATCTCCCAAAAAAATAATACAATTTCCTGCAGGGCTGAAAAGAACAAAGTGGTGATGTTCTGTTACATTGTGTATTTCATAAGAAATATAGCAGCAGCTTCCTGAACAATTATATATATATATATATATATATATATATATATATATATATTAAAAAAAACATGGTTTTAAAAGTGTTGATATAAAGCAATTTGATAATAACAGTACTGTTGTTATATCAAATTGCAGTCCACCCATGGCACAATAATACACATATATAAACATTATTTCAATCATATGCTATTGATTCAGTTGATCAATGATGAATTTCCACTGATTAATTATTAAGGATGTAAGAAAATAAAGAGAAAAGAGTATTAAATATTAATAATCCCCATTTTCTAAATGAACTAAACACAGTACACAATTTCATCAAAATCCTTTCTGCTTTCCTTTCCTTTCCTCTTTATCGCTTATGCATAAGGGACAATTTGTGTGGAAATCTGGAGTGAGAGACAGAGAGAAAGAAAGAATTTGGGAATGAAGAAACCTTTGAAACTGAACTTACACCAAGTAACCTGTAAGAACCTGGGGCATTGTAACAATATGTGCACACTTTCCATGGGATTTGGCCACAGTGTTTGCAACAACAATAATACAAAGTTGCAATAGCTTGGTAAATTTCTTGGTGAGGAGGTACACACATACTGTAATCTTGTAATCCTTGTTTTTTTCTCTTTCTTTCTTTCTTTCTTAAACCTGTAATAAGTTCCTAAAAATTAAAACATGTGAAGGCAGCATCTCCAATCTCTTTCTCCCTCACTATGTTGGTTGGTAAGGCATACTTGACCAACAGAGAAACATATCGATTAACAATAATAAAAATACTCTTATGATAATTCTTCCAAACTGCACCCCACCCCACCCACACCCTCTCTCTCTCTCTCTCTCTCTCTCTCTCCTATTGTAGCATGATACAGGCGAATATCCACAAATAAAGAAGTGAATCAGATTTTCACCTGTGTCATGCAACAATTTCTCTGGACCTATGATGATGGTACATTCCTCATTTAAATCATCATAAGTGTGTATAAACAATTTATATTATGTATATTGTTTCTTTGACATACCACTCATATAAATTTTTCATTAAAAGGAAATGAGGCTTGTGGATATATATATATATATATATATATATATATATATATATATATATATATATAATCTCACACACACACACACGGGCTTGGCTAATGTGGGTATGTGAGAAAGCTTGCCAGTAGCTTTCCGTGGGTTGGTGGTTCATGCCGGAGTTTTCCTGGGTTCTTCCTCTACCAGATATACTGACTGCCACCTATAGCTTATCATGTGCCAAAAAATGGTATTAAACCGCAAAAAGCAACAACAGACACCAAGAAGCCTGTAACGAAAGCATTAATTTTATTGAAAAAAAAAAAGAAAATGCTCTTAGGATTGAAAATCTGAATCATTCAAGATTACCAATATCTCGTATTTTCCATGCTGTGCATCTTATACGATCAACTTGAGTACACCTCTTATTTATGACTGTGTTTTCAAAGATAAAGATCTTTTTCATGCTATACTTTCAGCATTTATTAACTTTATTTCATAAGTAAAGTTATTTTTTTTATATTTAAATAGATTTTTAAAAGCAAATTTCATACAAATCCTTTTTCAGATACCTGTACTCTCAATTGTATATCCTTTATACAATTCAGTTTCTGCTTGTATGTAAAGGGATCAATTAGAGCATAATTAAAAGAGATGTATCTGATATGTCAGGATAAATTGGTGTTTTTAATTGGTCCCACAGAGAATCCTTCTCATTATGAGGGTCTTTTAGTACACCTTTCAAAGGTGACTCCATTTAATTACTGAACCTAATTGATGTCTTGTCCTTTATTTAGTATGGTCTTGTAGCCATTTGTCTGACCTCAAAGCCATTCCCGTAGGAGAAGTGACTTCCACTCATTTCTGTTTTAGCTATAATGAAATTATCCCTCTAAAACCGCTAGAAACTCACTTTGAGATAATTGTGCTTTATTGGGTAATTTCACAGAGAACAGGCTCTTTTTTTAGTGGCAATTTTTCTAATTTGTTTCCCTCCAAGTTTTCAGTGTCTTTGACCATTTACAATTGATGACAGAAAAAATAAATAATGGCACAGAAACAGATTCCCAGTTGTAATTCTCTAATTGTGTCCAATTGAGACAGATTTTCTCCATTTTCAGTTTTGGCAATCTTGTATGTTTTTTTTTGAGTGGTGAAATTGCCCCAGTTTGTGCATTCATCCTCATTTTTGAAACCTAATTACATACTGACAAACTGGCATAAATGCAGAAAAAAACGGGGGGGGGGTCAATATACACATCCGACAAATGGAAAATGAAGAGTCTTTCACAATTTAATGAAATGAAGATAAGTAGCTACAAAGTCCTGATCCAGTTTTAAAATAATTTTTTTTAATCAACAACCTGCAGAAAATAATGAAATCTTCATATAGTATACAGAATTTATATAGTTGAATTTGTGCATTTCAAAAATGAGAGATAGATAATGGGAATGGAAGATGACATTTATGTTACCATGAATACAGAAGGGTTATACATTACCAAAGGAGACTGGGGGTTAGGGATGACAGTTTATCAAACAGAAGATAGAATGAAATTAATTTAAATTATATTGATTCTGTTTAACAAAATTTATTAAATAAGCTCTATCAGTAAACAAAATGTATGAGATAAAATTGATAAAATGGAATGGCAATGTATGTGTATAAATTGTTAAATCTAACTTTCAAGGAAGGAAGAGAATCATCTGATAAATAAACAAGTACATGTAAAAAAAAATACAGAAGAGATAACAATATTAAAAATGGGTTGATTTTAAATATAAAACCTGTATTCTTGGGGGAGGGGGTCTTGCTGTAATTAATATTGTACCATCCTTCTGAAATTTTTTTTCTTCAGTATGTGTATCTATGTTTGAATCTGTTCATTTAGTGTTGTTGTTGTTGTTATTGTTGTTCTAAGGGCAATAGTTGTGTGACCCATATCGGGAATTTCATAAATAAACCTTAACTATATATCATCTTTGTAAGTCTCGTCCAGGGAAGGTTGTGTCTTGTATAATTATTTCCATTAGAATAGTAATTGTGACAAGGTCGTTTCCTTTATTGTGAGACCAGTCTAGTTTTGCTGAGACAGCCCTTCTTCACACAATCTTGTACAAAGAACAATTGCAAAAAAGAGAAACTCTTCATCATTTGTTTCTGTATTTCAGGATCCCCAGTCTTCGGTGCAGCTTGGCTTGCGAATGGAAGAGATGATATTCAACTTGGCTGATACTCATTTATTTTTCAATGACCTAGAGGTGAGTAAATATGACCTTATTTTAAGCTATGTTCAGAGAAATTTTCAACTTGTTTGTATTTAACCCACTTGCTTGTGGCACATCTTTTTTTACATACTTGTTGAAATACACAGAAATTTTAGGCGAAATTTTTTTTTCATTCTATGTGAAACTTCTGCTCTTTTATTTCACGTTTGAAAATGCAAGATTTCAGATTATGCCAAGTGATGCTGAAATGATGACGATGACAATTAAAACAAACATTTTGTGACTCAAAAGCAATAAATTGAACTGCCCTAACCTTTAGAGATGAAATTCTGTTTTATTGAAGATATTTGACTCACAACCTTTAGCTTGTCTACAGAGGTGTGTCTCCTGCAGTGTTACTTGCTGTTTTGATCAAAAACATTGTTTTAAAAAAAATGTCAGAAAAATGAAACTTATCACAGTTGATTAGCCCATCATAAACCAACCATTCTTTTAAATCTACAAATGAAGTCCAGGTAAATAGGGATTGGGGTGGTGGGTGTTGTGTTTGGAGTGTAAGGTCAAGTTAATTTTCAATGGTTCGATTCATGATGAAGATTGGTACATGCTAAAAAAAAAAAAAAATTTCTGCATCAATACCAGATATATTTTATCTTGTGGTACAGAAAAAAGGATATGTTTTACCCTCATCGCTCCTTCCCCTATTAAAAAAATATGACTTTTTTTTTGTACCACACAAAAATGTCATTCAGTAGAGTCCTAAGTTCAAATCCTTCTAACATTTGTATTGTTATCATGGTTGATGGGGGGGAGGGGCAAAGTAACTACAGTGACACCTTTATAGTAGACACCTAATCATAACAGACGTTATATGCATTAACAACCTACTACTTGATAACACTTTTTTTTATAAAGAAGGACTGTTCAGAGGACAACTTTATAGACAGACACTCTATAAAGGACACTTGTATTTAAAGGATATCTGTGTTATAAAACATTTATAAGGAATGATTGTAAAGATATCTTTATATTCAGATCATCTGTATAAAGGACACATTCATAAAGGACAGTGTTAATAAAACTTCATAAAGAATGATGGTATTAAAGACATATATTTATATCACCTGTATCAAGAATACTTATATATAAAGTACATCTGTTTATACAGGACATATTGTGAGGTCCCTTGATTGTTACATGGGATTTTTTCGTTACCAAGAAACAAATCTTTTTTTAAAACCCTAAATCAGACAATCATGGTGAGGAAAAAATCAGAATAAGAACTGTTTTTTAATGGGACAGAATGTAGAAATATTTTGAACCTGTAATTGCAAGTATAAAGTGTGGATATTAAATAACTAGCAGAAGTATAAAATTGGACAAAATGGAACTGATAATTGTCGCAAGTGAAGTGAGATTATCTGTTTATTTGTTGCAGTGCAATTTGTGTGTTAGCCAGTTTCCATTAAAAATCTAGCACTTGCCCTTTCCACAACTTATCCTCAGCTGACCGACCACTCAATCAGCTCTGGTAAACAGCATCAATCCTGATGCATTTTCACTCAGCTTGCCTCCTCAAATCAACTTCAAGTAGTTATCATATTTCTTCTATGATAAACCCCTCCACAACTTTCACATAGTGATGTCAGATTTTTAATTTAGAAAGCATTGTCCAATCACACACTTTCTCTCTCCTTCTAGCCCCCTTTTTTTCCATTGTGTTTGCTTGTTGCGCCATGCCCATCCCCCCTTTCAGTTTATTTTGGGAGCCAAGAGAGAAAATACTGTAATGTTATAAAGTCTCAGAGGGACAGGCTTTCGGAGGTGTTCATATCTTAATTCAATACTTGACAAATCCATCATCTGCTTTGAATACTACTTGACACACTATGTGGAACTGAGGGAGTGTGGGTTGTACTGAATTAGAATAAGAGTCAGTTTGTACTGCAGGTCTCTGCAGCCTGAAAATCTCCCAATCATTTTTTATATCTACCGTATATACTCTCCTATAAGTCAAGTCCCACTGCAAACAGCAGACCCTGATCAGCCTTCCAATAATGAACCAGAAAATCAGGGTCTGTGTTGCTTGGTCTACAAATTACTCCTGACATACTGCATAGATCTAGATATACCAGTACATTATGCAAAGGCATCTCCAAGTCTCTGCAGTTTGCATTTGGACTCAACTTTGAAGGAATATATCACTTATGCTGAAGATGGGTAGGTGTTGCATATAAACTTCATTGCTACATTATTGTAATCTCCCAAAATTTAAGCATTGTGTAAGTGTTATATCAAATGTATGGCATATTACTGTAATCTCCTAAATAAATGCAATGAATTGTAAAGCTGGAAATAACAAAAAGTACTTAGCCCCAAAGAAACTTGAAGGATTTGCATAAAATAGCAATTGAACAAAAGGTTTGTTGGAGTTTAAATAAAAGGTCGAACTAATCTTTGTAGAAATTGTCATGTAGAGACTGTACATGTTGTCATGTAAGGGTTGTACAAGTTGTCATTTAGAGGTTCTACAAGTCCTGTAGAGACTGTATAAGTTACCATTGTTATACTCAAGAGGGCCTCAAGGGAGAATAGTCCTTGACTAATGAGTCACCCTCTGTAAATAAAGCATTATTATTATTATTATTATTATTATTAAAGGTTGTCATGTAGAGATTGTACAAGTTGTCCTGTAGAGGTTGTACAAGTTGTCATGTAAGGATTGTACAAGTTGTCATGTAAAGGTTGTACAAGTTGTCATGTAAAGGTTGTACAAGTTGTCGTGTACAGAGACTAAGCATGTTTCAATTTGTGTACCAGCATTTTGATCAATAACCTATCTCTAAATTCTTCACACAGCCCAGTTTTGTTTTAAAAAGATCAGATTGTTCTCATTATCTGACTACTATGTGATAATATTTTGTACAAAGTCTTATATGATAACAAGATATTGCAGGTCCTTCAGAATTCAGCTTTGATATGCTGTAGGTTGGGATCAACCACTGCCTTCAATAGTCAAAGCTTTGATTAGATCAACTTGACTTTTCCATCCAAATATACACAGTTGTTGCAACCAGATTTTCACTAGGCAAAAACATTCAGTTCCAGAACGAGTTTTTGTCTAAATGTTAGACTTGTTGGATTTAAAGCAGACCTGACATAATGCCACACTTCACAAATCTTGGGGTAATTTTGGGATTTGGAGAAAAGGAGGGCCTGCAGGCAAAACTCATGGGTCTTATACATGTAACCAAACAAAATTCCCCAATATTGTGTAAAATTTCACCCATTTGGTCATGTATGGACCAAATATATAATGTCTTCTGCATATCAAAGGAACTGGTAGAACTGGGAACATGAAGGTCTTTCTAGATCGGACATGTATGGATCCAGTTGGAAGTAAGAAGGAAACAGTCTTTTACCAGCATCTTCACTGGAAACGAAAGCAAGAGCCTTGACCTTGAGGAGTTAAAACTGATGATGTGTGAAAGTAAATCATGATCGTGTTTGCACAAAAGAACCATCTTATATGCGATTTCTGATGTTTACTGTAGATGGAAATATGTTTTGCAATATTGTTAAATATGGTCCAAATAATAGATTCTTTGCTTTGTCTTCTGTGTTAAAGGATGAAAGATGTTTTATAAATTGTAAATTATTGAATAAATATTACTTCACAAGTTGAACATGCGAAAGACAGTCATAGGTACAGGCATGATGCAACAGTTATTTCATGTTAGCATTTGGTGCATAGATGAGACAGCATTACTATAGGAACAGGCACAATGGAGGGGTTTTTTGTTGTTTTTTCTTCAAATTAGTATTTGCTGCATAGATGAGACAGAGTCACTGTAGAACAGTCAAACTGCACCAGTTTTTTATGTTAGCATTTGAGTTTTTTCTGAATCAGTGGATAGAACAACTTTGAGGCCATCCGGCAGATATATATTCATAATCTATATCAAACAAGTTCTTTCCTCCTGACTTGGAACAAAACGCAAATGCAGTTTTGTATGTATTACATACCCCCACTGCTACGCTTTCAGAATATTTGTAGTATACAGTATTTTACAGTATAAATGAAATTCAGAACGATCTGGGATTTATGAAAATTTGATTCACTCTCTATAAAAAATGTCTAAGCGCAGATTTATGAAAATTTTATTCACTCTGTAAAAAAATGTCTAAGCACAGATTTATGAAAATTTGATTTACTCCATATAAAAAATGTCTAAGCACAGATGTCAAAGGAGACACCTAAGTAGTTAGATCTGGGTGTATGATATGGATTGATCAGATGTATCAAACGCCAGATGAAGCATGCAAGATTAAATGGGTATTTAATAAATAATCAAGATGTCACTGTAAATGTAATAAGAGTATGAAACATACATGAGATCTTGCTGTAAATGTAACAAGAATTTGACACATGAATGAGATGTCACTGTAAATGTAATAATATGAAACATAGATGAGATGTCACTGTAAATGTAATAATATGAAACATAGATGAGATGTCACTGTAAATGTAATAAGAATATGAAACATAGATGAGATCTTCTTGTAAATGTAATAAGAATGAAAAGGATGAGATGTCACTGTAAATGTAATAAGAATTTCATATATAGATGAGACATGACTGTAAATGTAACAAGAATTTGATAAATAGATACCACTAAAAATAATTAAAATTTGACAAATGGAGATGTTATTGTAAATAATAAACATTTCATACATAGATAACTGTCACTATAAATGTGACAATTCGATGAGATGTTCCTGTAAATGTAATATAATGACCATTTGTTTTGTATGCCTTATTAGACATCAGTAAAACTTCAGTTTGGAATCTAATTTGATTAGCATTTTTTACCAATTGACCAGACAGAAGTAAAATTTATGTCACCTTTCCCGTGTTTTTAATGGAATCATCCTTAAGCAGTTGAACCCTATTCATAGTGCTTTACTTTGCTACAAAATCTAAGGTGGAGGTGAAGAGCAAAGACTATCCAGACAAAAGCAAACAGATCCCTATTGTAAATCTACACACTCATTAATAATACCAGACAGAAATTTTTAAAAAATGTTTCTTCATATCCGTAGATAAATAGAGATTGATTAGAGACAAATCCAAAATACAGATGCAGTGCTGGTAAACTTATAATGTTTCCCTTCTTACTTTATGTTTTCTGGTAGATATCATTGCAATATTTTTGTTCTCTACACTGGTTTTGTTGTCCAGATCTGTCGATTTCTTCCAGGTGGCCAGTAATTTGACTAATACTTATTTTTTCTTTTGAGTGCAGTAGTAAACACTTAAACCATTTTTCTTTTTAATCGAGAATATATGAGTACCTTTGTCTGAAACATGAAATAACAATAAACATTTGGTTTATGAGGCAGGTTCAGCAAGCCATTGCTTGTACTTGTGGAAGTATTTTATTAATAAACATTTGGTTTATGAGGCAGGTTCAGCAAGCCATTGCTTGTACTTGTGGAAGTATTTTATTAACTGGAAGAAAAACATCACATTGAACCATAAACACCATAGCAAAATTGCACCATAAACGGAAGTTAATCACAATGGATTTTGCACATTCACATTTAAGCATACTTTTACATACTATTAAAATTTTTCTGTTGTTACTTTTTCATTTCAAATAATTACAGTCCATTTATATGACAGAAATTAAGTGTTTGAAGCTGAATTTGATTTTCTGTAATATAAACAGTAAGAATAAGCTTACCACAATCATGATTCCTGAACTATTTTTATGCAGTAATCACTAATAAAAAGTGTTGAATAGATCAAATTTGCAAAACTAATGCAAATTCAGGATCAACTTAGTTCACTTTTAAAATCAATACATTTGGTTTCAGTCATCAGAACATCCATCCCAAAAGAAAAGGAGGGGAGTGCTATAAGAATGAGATTTTCCTTGAGTATTTACCTCATCAACATATTTTTTTAAGATATGATTTTATTCAAATTTGTCGAATATCAGTGAAGAGATTAGCGATTTTAAAGTGGCACTAACAGGGTGATCTCTCTATGGGGAATACAAAGAAGATAAAGCAAGTTTACACTCAGTTCACATCACACATCTTTACCTAAACAATTCCTTTCTTGGGAAAACTAATGCTTCAGTTACATGGTCATATGAACAAGTGATCACTTTAAGCAGTCAGAAACTACTGTTTGGTTAGGAAACACCTGGCTGAAGGCAGTTAACTGTTAAATATTAACTTTTAGTGGAAGTGTCAAGGTTGGGGGGGGGGGGGATATGGGGATGGGATTCAAGGAGACCATTAGAGCAGGTTTGACTGTGGTGTAATTGTTCTTGTTATCTTGTATTAATGAGTTTATACTGTATTTGATTCAAATTTCTAGACCTGTTATGCCTTGAATGTAGCAAGGTATGTATATTGCAGTTTAAAACAAATCTGGTGGCAAAAGCAGGATTTATGTGGGAAAAGTCTCAGACAAGCACACTTGTAGCAAGAATTGTTTAAAACTTTTTGGATGTAATCAATAGCACCTGCTCTGAATTGATCATAGTCCTGATAATGATGGTGATCAATGTTACTTTGATTCAGATCTTGTGACCTTCTTGCACCTGACATATGGAAGGCTAACTGTGCAATGTCCTGCATAACATAAAATAATGGATGCATATTGAAAATTTAAATTTAATGAGAAAGCTAATTTTACACAAGTATTGTTAAGATTAAATAGCAGAATCATTCAGCGACTACATTGCATGTGAGTTGATTACAAAAAATTCTATGTTGCAGATATGCACTATTTAATAATTAAAGACTATTTAATGAAATTATAATATGGTGGCAGAAGTGGGATAGAAGAAGAATGATCATTGCAGCAAGCTAGGAGCCATTATCAAAATCTTTTAAGGTGTCTGAGTCAATTGTAATCAATAACACCTTGCTTTGCAGCCATCACAGTTGCCAATTTCATTGTGAGGAAGTATTAGTATGATTCAAATTACTATCAACACAGAGATCTGTGGATTTTGCCAGTCCTTTATCTTTCAAACAAAACCTTGGAAAAATCAATATTTCAACAAGAATGGCAGTATTGATTTTGAGGTAATTGGGCATTTCATAATAAACCAGCTGTTAATACAAATCTGATAGAGAACATTAATTTTAATTTTCTTAACAGTGGTTTAAATCTTAAATCCATTCTCCACACTGAAATTGATGACAAATAATCATGTACATGCATATCTCAAACCTGTAGACCACATGTACACACAAAAGAATGATTCTCACATCTTACATGATATGGGACTGAGCAGAAAGAATAATACTGGGGAAAATACCATTTGCAGGATGATAATTGTTGTGAATATTTTTTAATTTTGAAAATCAAAAATGATTAGTAATTATTTTATAAACACTTCTGACCTGCATGTTTGCTTTCAAATTAGAGATGTCTGATAATTGCAACATGATGATACAAAAGATGTAAGGACCTATAGCAAGACTGTAATATAAAAGGCCTAAAGGCCTATAGCAAGACTAATACAAAATACCTAAAGGCCTATAGCAAGACTGTAATACAAAATACCTAAAGGCCTATAGCAAGACTAATACAAAATACCTAAAGGCCTATAACAAGACTGTAATACAAAATACCTAAAGGTCTATAGCAAGACTAATACAAAATACCTAAAGGCCTATAGCAAGATTGTAATACAAAACACCTAAAGGCCTATAGAAATACTGAAATACAAAAGACCTAAAGGCCTATAGCAAGACTGTAATACAAAATACCTAAAGGCCTATAGCAAGATTATGATACAAAAGACCTATAGCAAGACTGTAATGCAAATGACCTATAGTGCGATTGCAATACAAAGACTTATAGCAAGACTGTAATATAAAAGACCTATAGCAAGGTTACATGACTGGCCAGAGACCGGAATCTTGGATCGGCACAGGCAATAGATCGCACCATCTAAACAAAGGCTTGCAGTTGGCACACCTATGTGTCAAAGGTTAGTCCAAAGATCAAAAGGAAGTCCATATGGTGAACGGGGCATATTCTTATCCGTCCCCATGTTGACAGGCAGCAAGGGGGACATTGTCCGCTAAGTTCAATTGGATCGGTTCACAGTGATATCCAATCATAATTGAGATAGAGGGTGTGATTACAATTTAGATGCAAATGATAACTTTCAGAACTCGTAAGAGAAAATTTAGTATTCACCTGAAAGGATTGCGGATCAATAAGGTTTACTCTGAGAAGAAGCCACTCATAATTTGGCGGCAAAACTTAGAAGTAGATTCTAAGGAAAGACAAAGCTTCAAAAAGGAAGCTTTTTAGGGGGACACAGAACTATGGGTTCTATTGGGTCCCGAGTCTTCAAGAGTTGGAGACGGAATTGAGGCTGTAGCTGAGACAGTCGAAGTCGATAGAAGAGTAGTCGTTGCAAAGAAAGTGGAGGAGGAGGAGAAGGAGCCTAGAGAAAGTTGAGGAGGAGGAGAAGGAATTGGGAGAAAAGTCTAGAAGGAAGGGGAGAAGGAATTGGGAGAAATAGGAGAGAGAGAAAGGATACACCAGATGAGTGGAAGTACAAGGGCACATGGAATTCAATCTCACACTGCTAATCAAGTGATGCAGTATGCTTATTAAAGGGTTGAGTGAAAGGATTGTAATTGGAAAAATTTGAGTCATTTGACTATTGAATTGTTATTAAATTGTTATTCATTGAATTTTAACCTTTTTTGTATATTTAACCATCTAACCGTCAGCATTGCTGACTGGGGGCTCAGAGCTTTACATCTGTCTTTCACTAAATTTAACTTCCAACAGAATAGAGCCTGGGTGGGACTTATATAATAGTTTAAATAAAACATTGGGAGCACCCCATCCCAACCACATACCATCCCCACAAAGACCTATAGCAAGAGTATAATACAAAAGACCTAAAGACCTATGTAGGAATGTAGGATTGTAATACAAATGACCAATAGCAAGTCTGTAATACAAAATACCTATAGCAAGACTGTAATACCAAAAGAACCATGACTGATGGTGTACACACCGGCTTACATATCTGTTGCCCCAGCAGGCTCAGAGATGTAGCATATAGGTGCAGTATCAGGCTTGTGTTGCATCACCGTAAAACATCAAACCAGATATACTTATGTCATGAAATATACCAGTATTAAGAGTCTTGACAATAATAATAATAGACTGTATTTTAAGAGATAACGTTATTATCATGAAAGCTAATCACCAGTATGGACAGCTAATCAGCAGTACGAACCTCATAAAAATGTGTACGGAATACATAACTATATACACTAGTTAAAACTCGTAAACCTACTTAAAACACTGACAGAAATGACATGTAAAATAATATTGGACAACATTGAAAACAATAAACGGAGAGGAAATATGTTTTACAGTAAAATTAGAAAATAGGTCTTGATGTTAATAGCGGTGAAGCAAAATGGTCATTATACAAGGATTTGAATTTACAGTAAGAAGTTGAATTTTTATTTCAGTAAGAATAGTATACCATAATTGTGGACAGCAGTAGATTTATTGTCGTCATAGGATGAGTGAGATGGGGGTGGGGGTGAAAGCCATGGTCATATTTTAGAAATTTGGTGAGATACAGTAGCTAATCCTGTACAAGGTCATTGAGTCTTCATGTATTTTGCATGTTTAAATGGATTGGTTTTAAAAAATACCAATGACAATAAAGTTGTGCATTATGTTGAAAAACGAGTCCTAAAAAATTTTTTTTACATGTCTAGGATAACGTAAAATTGCAGATTTAGAAGTCTAGAACAAGTAAGAAGGGTGACAAAAAAGTTTTGGTTCTAAATTTATTCAGTCATTTCCTTTAACAGTTCAACAGGTATTCATAAAGTTTTCTAAATTTAATTAACTAGTTTTTCTCCCCATGTTACATCATTTTAAGGTTTCTTGTTTTTTACCAAACAAAAGTCACTTTGACCTAGTATAGAGTGTAGTTTGTGACCTATAAAAATGAAATTACTGCAGTTTCAGTCACATTTTTAATCTGGTGTTTTACAGTAAAACAAAAATATCTAAATAAAAATTAATTTCAGGACCTGATAAAAGCAATTACAGTGTACACTGTTGATTGGTTCTTGCTGGAGTTTTCTTAGGTTCTTCCTCCACCATTTATACTGGCCAACATGTATATCCTATTGTGTTATGAAAAAATGGCATTAAACCCACAGCAGAACAAAAGTAAAAAGAGATACATTTGACATTAAAGATTTTGTAGAAAAATATGGAATAAAAACATTGAAGAAAAGATTGTTTTCAATTCCCAGAATATGAACGAAAATCAACAACATGAATGTTGGAAGTACAATTAGCAAATAAAAAAATGAGTATTCAAAGTTGAATTGCACAAATGTGTACAACAGAAGTGGGAGTAATTATGAACAATATAATGACAGTGGAAGTAATTTGGAACATGATGACCATGGAAGTAAGTAGGAACATGACCATGGAAGTAATTAGGAATATGAAGACCATGGGAGTAATTAGGAACAACATGATAACAGTGGGAGTAATTAGGAAAACAATGATCATGGGAGTAGTTACGAACAACATGATGACAGTGGGAGTAATTAGGAACACAATGACCATAGGAGTAATTATGAACAACATGACAGTGGGAGTAATTAGGAACATGATGGCCGTGGGAGTAATTAGGAACAACATGACAGTGGGAGTAATTAGGAACACGATGACCATGGGAGTAATTACGAACAAGATGAAATTGGGAGTAATTAGGAACATGATGACCATAGGAGTAATTAGGAACAACATGATGATTGTGGGAGTAATTAGGAACAACACAATGACAGTGGGAGTAATTAGGAACACAATGACCATGGGAGTAATTATGAACAACACGATGACTGGGGGAGTAATTAGGAACATGACCATGGGAATAAATAGGAACAACATGATGACAGTGGAGTAATTAGGAACACAATGACTGGGGGAGTAATTAGGAACAACATGATGACAGTGGGAGTAATTAGGAAAATGATGACCATGGGAGTAATTAGGAACAACATGATGACAGTGGGAGTAATCAGGAACACGATGACCATGGGAGTAATTAGGAACAACATGATGACAGTGGGAGCACTTTGTACTGATTGAGAAACAAAGTGATCCTGCTGTAAAATTAGTGAATCAGTTGGAGTATAACATGCAGCAATAGATTGAGGAAGATATAAAAAGGACAAAATTCCTGGAAGGAATGGAGCTACTTGAGAATTCATGTAGTATGCTTAAGACAAGATGTAGCATGTCGTGAGATTACCAATCAAATCAGTCTTGATAGAACTTCCACTAATTCTTGAACCACATTAAGCAAATTGAATCAAATTTGTTTTCTGAAATGCACTATAGGTCTGATCCTAAACTCTGAAATGGAAGACCTTTGAGTGACCATATTGCTATTACAATTAAATTGATGGATGATCAAAACTAATCTCCATCAGAGAAAAGCTTATTTACAAAATTGGCATGGTTAACTCCCATAGGCCTTGCACATTATCAAAGCAGGCTCCTTATCAGTTAGATCTTGGTTCAGATGGTGAAATTTTATACAGTCCCTTCACCAATTACATGTAGCTTTAGGCTAGAAAGCTAGGTTCAGTTGACAAGTCTAATGTAATAAAAATGACTGAAAACCACTTTGCAGAAAAGGTATTGGTCTTTATTGTAAATGGTGGTTTTAGGTTCAAATATACTGTTGGTTACGATGAAATACTTGTAAAAAGGAAGTATGGACCATTCAGTAAATTTCTCTCAAGTCATACTTGTCCTCATATATAAGAAAATTTTTGCTTATATATTAAGCATTTTTATGAAAGTCTACTGAATTGTAGAGCATCAGCTTTTGTAATAAAATGATTGCAGGTTCAGTGCCCACCCAGATCAATGGCTTTGGTGTGTCCTTAGAAAAGGCACTTAGCTTGCATTTCCTAAATAGCAAATTATGTGTTAAAAGTACTATTAAAAACCAGTTTGTGGGACCTAGAAGCCAATCTACAATGTTTAACTTGATGTCAGTAGTCACACTAGGCCTGATTAGCTGATTGTGTAAGGTGATGTCAGTAGTCACACTAGGCCTGATTGGCTGATAGTGTAAGGTGATGTCAATAGTCACGCTAGGCCTGATTGGCTGATAGTGTAAGGTGATGTCAGTAGTCACGCTAGGCCTGATTGGCTGATAGTGTAAGGTGATGTCAGTAGTCACACTAGGCCTGATTAGCTGATTGTGTAAGGTGATGTCAGTAGTCACGCTAGGCCTGATTGGCTGATAGTGTAAGGTGATGTCAATAGTCACGCTAGGCCTGATTAGCTGATTGTGTAAGGTGATGTCAGTAGTCACGCTAGGCCTGATTGGCTGATAGTGTAAGGTGATGTCAATAGTCACGCTAGGCCTGATTAGCTGATTGTGTAAGGTGATGTCAGTAGTCACGCTAGGCCTGATTGGCTGATAGTGTAAGGTGATGTCAATAGTCACGCTAGGCCTGATTAGCTGATTGTGTAAGGTGATGTCAGTAGTCACGCTAGGCCTGATTGGCTGATAGTGTAAGGTGATGTCAATAGTCACGCTAGGCCTGATTGGCTGATAGTGTAAGGTGATGTCAGTAGTCACACTAGGCCTGATTAGCTGATTGTGTAAAGTGTGATGTCAGTAGTCACGCTAGGCCTGATTGGCTAATAGTGCAACATGATGTAGTAGTCAAACTGGACCTGATTGGCTGACTGTGTAACTTGATGTCAGTAATCACACTAGGCACGATTGACTGATTGTGTAACATGATGTCAGTAGTCACACTAGGCCTGTTTGGCTGATATTAGCATTTTTAAACTGATGTAAATGTCATATTAGCAATAACAAATGAGAGAGGGGGAGATGCTGAGCAAGACTCATTCTGAACCAATCTGACACTGTTTGCATTTATAGAATGATTTGGGATGCTACATACATATATTATTGATTATAATGAGGTGTTCTGTCCTTTAAGAAGTAGTTTAAATCACACCATTTTATGGAGCACAAGATTTTTATAAATTCTGTGTGATAGCTTTATTTGCAAAAATGTAATATCCTGCTAATAACAGCATATATGCTCAAGCAATGAGCAGACAACATATGTACTTGAGCAAAGATTGGCTTGGTTTTGTGGGATTTAATGCCATTTATCAACACATAATAGGCTATACATGGCAGCCAGTATATTTGATGCAGGAAGACCCCCAGACCTTCATGAAGCTACTAGTAATATTACTTACATGCCCATATTGATTGATCCAAGACTCGTGCTGATGGAGGTGAGATGTGTGGGCGATGTGTACAGGCGAGCACCTTAGACCACCCGGAAACCCAGGGTCCCCCTATTCAAGCAATGAAAAAACAACATATGTACTTGAGCATTGAGCAAAAATTTTTATGTCACTAATATAATGTATTTTGTAAATAATGTAAAATTTGCTTGACATCAGGGTCAGAAATACACCATTGTGATTATAATAGTAGGGACCTACACTGTTTATCTGGCATACTGTGTACCAAATTATATCATCTACATAAAAGATTACATTGCATTTTCACACATTTCCCATTGTCTACCATGAAACATCCTCAACTCATAGACATATGAATGGATAGGTTCTGTTTCTCACTGGGTTGTTTTTAAATAGTCACAGATACATCTTCAGATAAGTTGGGAGGCAGGTTGAAAGAAAATAAATAAGAATACAGTATACATCTTCATCAGTTGAATCATAAATGGATGACAAGAGAAAATATTTAAGGGAGCAGTGATGGATTTGCCTTGTTACCTGTTTCAGTAACTTCATTTAATTGATAGATTTGTTTATTAAAGCTAATTTGCAAAACATTCTTCCACACTTTTGAACTGATGTAAATGTCACTAATTGGAACCATTAATCTTGGACAACATGAATTTTGTGTTCCTTCCATTAAATTATTGTGTTCAGTTCCAATAAGGTTTTGAATTACAGGAATTTAGTTTCAATTTTTTTTATTGTGGAACCTTTTAGATCTAAATACGACATTTTGCATTAACATTGATAAACTTTCCATGAAATAAAGTGGAATAGCAATAATTCAGCAGGATTATTTTGTGTAGAGAATGGGGATGAACATTACAGATCTTGACAATAAAACTACAAATGGAATGCAATTTTTCATTTTAAGAAAAACCTTTAGAATAATAATAATAATAATAATAATAATAGTATCAATACAAACTTTGTTTAAAGAAGATGATGCAGTTGCATGGAACTAATCCTCTTCTTGACCCTCTCATATTTGCATATTGTTGCATGTACAATGAAGAAAGGCACATTCAGTTCTATTTCTTCATGGATAAGAAAAAGAAACTACACAAGGAAAAATGATCTTTGAAAAATAATAATAAGCTAAATTTATATATGAATATAAAACAGAAAATTTTATAAGAACATGCTCCAGGATCCCTACTTCTTCAGAGGAGCTCAAATCAAGGATGTTCTATCAAATCATATGGTAATTTGAACTCAACAGATGAAGGTGTTCAAAAATATATTGTAATAAATTTTGGAGATGCGCATTTGGTTATAGTGCCCCGTTTAAGGAATTACAAGGAGCAAACGTCACTGAGAGAAAGTGTTAGTGAGTTTCCATGATGCCATGGTCAATTAGTAGTGAATTCAGACCCAAACCGCATGACTGTCGCTGGAATAATGTAGTCCCTAATAAAATCTAGTAGTGTACTTTGGTGTTGTAACTGCAGTGGCAGTATTTACGGTAGGAAACCGGTAAATTACACAATGGAATAAACAAGAAGGGACTCTGCAGATACCGTTTATGTCGCCATGGTGGCAGATGTGATGTAGTTGTATTGGCGTAATGTGCCTTGGAACCATGGATTGACTGGCCTAAGGTGGCATAGTTAAAATAGTTGTAAAGTTTCTACAGCATGAACTGCTGACGGTACAGAATGTTGATGAAGGGAAACTATGCAAACATGCGGTTGATAGATATTCGGCAAGTTGGGAAATCTGTGGTTTTACATTGATTAGAGTAAAATTTATGTATAGAATGGACACGTCTGGCTTTCTAATTTACAACTGAAGTTGTATAGAAGTCTTTGGAAATTTGGGGTAAGCATATGACTTCAAGCGGGAATCGCGCCAGGGTTTGACACTGCTCGGTCAAGCAAAGACCCCTGGCTTGTAACAATATAAAGAAGGAAATTTACACACAGATTTGAAAAGACAGGAAACTTGGATAGGTCAGTTTAAAAATTGACAGCTTTTTGACCAAGTTCACTTGATTTTACCATTATGTCCAGTAAAAGAAAAAGGTTCTTTCCCCATTCTTTATTAGTACTCCATGGGCCACTCTCCCCCACTCCAGAGAACTTTACCTTTTTAACAGTTTTATTGCTTCCTTCTATTGATTTGTCAATCAGGGGGCATGAGACAGATGGTTCTAATAAAATGCCCTAATTAAATTCAGCAACTTGGTGGGTTGCTAGAAACATGTCAGCAGTACTGGATAGCAGGTGCTTCTTCTACAAGCTGTATGCCTCCCATCCCCAGTTATACTGGTGTTTAGTTCACATAGAACTGGAGCCTTACTGAAATAGTACTTGCAGATCATAGTCCTTCTTCTGTGTTTTTTCATAAGTGTTATAATTTTCAAGCTACAAACTTTCTGGACTCTAGTTTATGCAAGTAACAGCTTTTTGAGCAAACTCTCAAGTTTGTTCATACGGCATATGTATTGCAACAAAAACCTCTTCACTTGGAGATTTCTCACTGAAACATAATAAATATGGCTTACATCAATGTCAGTCTAGTAAGGTTTGATGGTTTCAGAAAGCAATTAACATTTACTTACATCATATGGTGTTTTATCTTGTATGAGTTATAGAGAGATTTAGTCATAAATGCCCCCAATACATGATCTGTAAGGTAAAGTGTCATCATTTCTACACAGTTCTATTGCTTATCAAGCCCTGTATGATACTATTGCATAATGTACAGTGTAGCTTCAGCTGTATTCTTTATTTGAGGATTTAGTTCAATTGATAGATCATCAGACTCCTAAGTTATGGCCCATATTGATCAGCATGCCCTCCTAAGATGGGATGCTGCTTGTGTTGACAAATGCTTGAAGGAGATTGATACCCCACATTCCACATCTTTGAGTTGTCATAGCCCCTGATATTCTGTCTTCCCATAACTTTGGTTTCACAAGTTCCTCAAATTAAAGCCCTATGGAGTAAATAGTAGTGAGCAGGGAAATATATGATGCACTCATCATTGTTCTAGTGTTTATTCCAAAATACTGAATTTAATCTTAGAAGAAAATATTTGGAAATAATTCCAGATAAAAGTAGTTAACACCTGAACAATTGCACAACAGTAGAACTTTTAGACTTGTTTCTATTTATGATCTTTTAATTATGCCAGTAACAACAAGATCAAAATATTCTTGCAAAATTTGTAGAAGAAATGTGCAGGCATAGGTTGTTTAGGCACAGCAAGACCATTCATTGCCTTGAGGAGCAGTTTATGGTGGAAGGGAGTAGTTGTAATTTTTTTAACGTTTAATCAAAATATGTGCATTTTTTCTTTCAGGAATGTGATCAAGTGCATATAGATGATGTGTCTTCAGATGACAATGGACAAGATCTTAGGTTAGTTTTAATTATATTTCCTATTGTGGAATATTCAACATTTCCATTGAAAACAATCATTATGGTGCTTTGTTTTATCATACAAGCTCAATTCCAAGTCAGTTCAAGTGCAAGCAACATAGATCCTGATCTGTTATCACATAGTGTACCAAAATCAGTGTCTTTGTTGTTTGTTCTGCTAATTGCTCTTTAGTTTCCACTTGGATCCAGTTTGCACTTGGATCCAGTTTCCACTTGAATATATACAGTACATGCCTTCCCTGCAAATGGCATTTTATTATTCTTGTTAAACACGCAAACCTCGTGTGCTCAAGGATGTATAATGGGCCCAATATGCATGTCATAAGCAGCAACTAATAGAGGCACGAACTGCATGCCAGACTTGCAATTGAAAGTGTTCACGTTAGAATCCTACCATTGGACCAGCCTGGGTCATCTACGATGATGTTTCCTTGGGCAAGACAGTATACTCCAACTGCCTTAGCACTAGATGATCTATTTGTGTTTTTGTGTTACACTCTCCTTGCTTGTCATGGTACAAACTAATGACATAGTATTCAATCAAAGTACATGTGTCATAGACTCCTAGTAATATTCTGTCAAAGTACACATGTCATAGACTCCTAGTATGTTATGGTAGAAACTAATGACATGGTAATATTCTACCAAAGAACGTGGCATACAGTTTACATGCTATGTGAATTTATTTACATACTATGTGAATTGCTATGTGAATTTAAATAACTTTTAACTTGGCATCTTTAAACTATTTGTGATAATAATCTGAGTATTTGAGTCTATTCACTATTTTATTTTTAGAAGAAATTAATAAAAACTTGGAAATTAATTCAGAATTCTTGGAACTTGTAATCTTCAGTCAGAAAACTGTATATGATTTGGAAAATTTTGGATTTTCACATTTTGTTTGTTTTGGGGTTTTTTTGTTGTTTTTCTCTGCCAGTGGAAAAATTCAGCAAGAATTTTAAGCACTTTTCTTTAAATAAGCAGAAGATAAGCAGCCGTAAAAATGCAACTTTACTGGAATTAAGATAAAACTACAAAGTTCTTCAGCTGTGTTGGGGTACTAAATATAAAAAGAAATGGGCAATTATTTAAGCATGATTTATTCTTTGTTACTGCTAACTACATGCCAAAATGAAATTGCTGGGAGTGTTCTAGATAAGCCCTTTAAAAGAACCCAGCCGAGTCTTGTAGATAAACAGATGTTCTTAAAAACATAATTCTTGCTTTAATGTTGCCTTGTAAATCTTGTTAAGTACCCTGATGGAACAGATGTTCACAAGGAGCATGGAAAATGGCACATGAAAAGCATGGAATGTAGCACAGATGAGAATCTTCAGATTTATTGCAAATTTTAAATTTGTGGAAAATTTTAAAACTTTTCAGATTCTTACTTGTGTGTTTAATAATGATATGGGATTTAGCATTTTGAATTTTTGGCATAAGATTCATCTTCTTTATTAGGAAATAGGTTTTAGGGAAGGAGAAATGGGAATCACAGTTTCAAGATAATTTGAGGATATAGGTGTTTCCTAATGATCCCACTTAATTTGAATGGGGATTAAACAAGATGGTCAATTAATTGCCAAGAATTGCCTCACACATGTTCAGTCTTATTTGTTTAATGTTGGCATCTATCAAGTCAGAACAAAGTGCTTGATGTTTAATTACAGCAACAGACTCAAAGAGTGCCAAACTATTGGCAGCTGCATGCAGACAAGGTAACACAGCCTACACTCTTAATTTTCATGAGCTGTCTTATTGTCAGATACTGAAGAGTTCATTATATTTATTGATTCCATTTGTATACATGTGATGATGTTATTGCAAAAGAAAAATGGGGGGGGGTGATACAAAAGTAAGTAAACAAGCCATATGAACAGCTGATTGTGTATCTTCTTTAAAAGTTAAGCTAATTGAGTAGCTTCTTTCATGAGAGATTTCTATTTTACTTGCTTTTTTTTGAAGAATGGATTTACAAGTTGTAGTACCATATACACTCACTTATCAGTAGAGTCAAGCTGCAAACAGCAAACATCCTGACCTGCCATAGCATAATACACCAGCAGATCAGGGTCTATCTTGTTTGCTCTACTGATTACTCATAATAAACTGCATCAACCCAGATCTGCCAGTGCATGATGTGTCAACAGACCTGGATCTGTGCAGTTTGCAGTTGGACTCGTCTTATAAGCAAGTTTATATGGTATCTTGGGAAAAAAACAAATTCTGTCTGTTTCTGATAACTACAAGTTCAGTAGTTGAGAGCACATCCTATATTAGCCATTTTCAAGTTGTTAAACTTTTGTAAGTGTATAATTTTTGGAAAGTTGTGTTTGTTAAATTTTTTGCAATTTTCAGCTTCACTGAAAATCGTGAAAATAAAACCACAGGAATTTCCTCCTCCATGGTATTTTTGCGCTGTTATCTAACTGGTTAGTTGTTTACACCCACCTGTTAGGATATGAGCCGACATTTCCGGTGAATTTAAATTTAACAATTCATTTTAAAATTTACTGTACAATATACTTTTTGGACTAGAGTTTTATTAAACAAATGTAAACTTTAAAATTTATTGGTGCAGTGATAATGGCTGTTTCATTTAAGCTTGCATGGTACCCAGAGAAAGTTGTTTTTACAAAAAATATATGCCAGGGAACTAACTACTTTAAGAGTTCAGATGAAAATGATACAGTATTGTAAATTTTATTAATTTGTGACATTGAAAATGCCTTCCTTGGGTCCCAAGTATGTTTTACTGGAACAGCTGCAAGAAACAAGCCAACCCTAAATTTCTTGAATTTCTTTATACTGTACTTTATCAATCTTTTGTAACTATGAAGAATCTTTTCTTTTTCAGCACATATAATTTTGCTGCTGACGGTTTTCACGCAGCTGCAACAAATGCCAACTTGTGTTTGGCGACAGGGGTACGAGGAGGTGTAGACTGGATGAGAAAACTAGCGTTTAGATATCGGCGTATAAAAGAAATATACAATAGTTACAGAACAAATGTTGGAGGTAAAATTTAGTTAAGATTCCATAAATATATGCAACCGTGAGCTGTGCAATCCAGCCAGTGTCTCAGACACATTTCTGTTTTGCAAATCAAAACATCATGGATCATTTGCAGAAATAGAGAACTTACCTCTGTGTCTCTGATAGAAAACTTTTGCCAGAATTGGCTTTGTGCAAGAGAACCAAAACTTCCAAATAGCATATTTGCTGGACATTTCCAATTCACAGCTGAAATTATTGTATATATTCATGTACAAGCTTGGTCCAGATGCAAACACCATAGACCCTGATCTGCCATCACATAATGCACTGGCAGATTAGGGTCTGTGTCATTTTTTTCTACTGATTACTTCTAGCAAACTGCATAGACCCATATATTTCTATGCAGTTTGGCTTTTGGATCCAACTTGTACACAAGCATTTACAGTGACAGGTTGGTAACTGAACATGATGACCAATAAACATGGGGTGCCCATAAATTTTATTGAAGCCTAAATTCTAGAGAACTACTAAGTGGCACGATAAACAAGGAATTTGCTGATTGACCAAAAGATTTAGAATGTTTCTAGGTTATGCCCCAATTAAAGTTTGACCAATTAACAGTTGTCTCTTTATAAGTAGATCACAGTGGTATATGCATTGTCTGAAAGTTGGTTGAAATCATCAGAGACAATGAAAATACTCATTTCGATTGTAAAAAAATTATTATGCCTATAAATATCTGTTCTTGTTAAAAGTTATTATACTTAACAAATATCTGCTGAGTGGCTTGACAACATATCAGTCAAGCATCAGTCTTGAATGATTGGTGAAATCGGTCAAATGTAACACTGTCTATCCAGAAAAAAATCACACAATTTTGACAATCTTTGTCTCCTAACTTCTCAGGGATCTTGAGGTACTGAAAAGTGTCTCTGTAAATGCGAATATCATAAAGAAAATATTGGCTAACTGTATCATAATATTTTATTGATTTTTACACATTTTAGTATCAACCTTACATTGGGTACACGTGTAAAACCCACATGCAGACTGGATGTTAAGCATTGTTAAACTGACACACTTGTTCAGGGTAAAAAATACACTCATGTTTATTCTAAAGGTGTGACTCTGCATCTGCTGGACTCAAGGATGAGTAAGTTTCAAGTTTAGCTCAGCTCAGCTAGTTTTTACCTGGTCAGGATGAGAGTAAGAGTGGTTTTCCTGGGCTGTATGAGTGTGCTTGTGTGCACACTAATCGAAAGGAATAGAAGAAAGCCAGAAGATTAACCTTTCTTGTTCACAAGCACATGCAGATTTTCTTCCTATTGCAGGTTTGATAGGTCCGCAGAAACGAGATACATGGGTCCAGTTACGGCAAGAAATTGAGACATTGACAGATAATTGGCTGACGTTAGCCCTCAAATCACTTAGCATAATCAATTCCAGGTAAATATATCATATGTACTCACTTAAAGGTCAAGTCAAACTGCAAACAACAAAGATTCTGATCTGTATTAATATAATGCAGCAGCAGATCGGGTTCTATCTTGTTTGTTCTACTGATTACTCCAAACAAACTGCACAGACCCAGATCTGCTTGCACATTATGCGACGGTAGAGCAGAGTCTGTGCAGTTTGCATTTGGACTTGTAAACAAGTATATGTAAGCATAAAGATCAATTCCACACAATTATGAAAAAGTAATTAATAAGGTCATGAAAAGAATGGAAAATAATGCAAGAAAAATTAAATCTAGGTAAAGCAGTGTACATATGAACTGGGGAAACGACTTAATTCTTTAGATTTGTTTCTGTGACATTTATTAAATGATGAAGCAGAATAGAAGATTTGTGTATCTTTGTTCATAACTAATACTTTGCATTTTTCTCTCCACATTTGTCTGCGATTCAACTTCAGTGACATAGAAAGTACAACTTTAATGATATACTTTCTTTGTAATCACAGAAGTTCTAATATTAATGGATACTGAGCGAAACATTTTACATGTCCTTTTCAGCAGATCTGTGTTTATTTTGCTTGATTCCATCTATCTTACTCTAATTTTAGGTCCAATTGTGTGAACGTGCTAGTCACCACTACACAGTTAGTGCCAGCACTAGCCAAAGTACTGTTGTATGGTCTAGGAGGAGTTTTCTCCATTGAAAATATATATAGTGCCACAAAGATAGGTAAGTGATCATCGTTATACTGATAGTAATACATAAAACACAGGTTTATATACATACAGATAGTCATAGTGACTCATTGCTGGTGTGTGGCATCCAGAGATGCATCCACATTGCAAGTTTAATCCCAGTAGGTGTATAGAAATGAGAAAAACAACCTATAATGGATGGGCAGATAGTGAATACACACCAACGTGGTGGTGGGGAGTTTTGGGGGGAATTACAAGCTATTTTTTTTTAAAAAGAATAAAAGGCAAAAGTTAAAACTAAACTAATTATATACTGCATGTATGAAGTTCACCAATTTTTTTTCTTATTGTCCAACCATGCATGTATTAGGGACATATAGTGTTACCATTATGCAGCCAGTGTCTCAGACACTGGTGGGGCTTTGTGTTCCAGAAAATCATTTTATATTGCATTGGGGAAGTGCTCCTCCTTTCTCTGTGCAAGAGTCATAGTGGCTTATTTCATCATTTTCTTATTTGATATTTTTCAGTTTTTACCTGCATGGGTAATTGAATATAGAGTAATACCCTTTATTACATATCCAATAAATCTTACATAGTTGATTTGGCATAATATACCAATATTCGGTCCATATTTCCCTACAAGTTTTCCTATGTGTTTTTCTTGGGGGAAGGGGTCTTTCTTCCTACTTTAATATTCTATTCACATGTGGTAAGGTCATGCAGTTTTCTTTACATAATGTCATTGATAACAGTTCAGTCAATGTTTTCCAAAGGTAGATGTGAGTTACCCCTTTGCATGTCACCTTGCTGACTAAGGTGTTAATTCAGATTAGTCAGAACGATTATTTAAGCACAATAGATGCAAGAATTCAGTCTAGGCATAACTTCTAAAATAACATACCTAATATCTGGATTATTTCTGCATGTAATTGTCAAAATCAGTTCTAAACAGAGATCATTTTACTCTAAATGACCTATAACCTTTGGAGCTCTTCAGCGCATAATAAGCAACATTGTTTCTAATATCAGGCAAAGTATCAGTTTATATACTGCCAAATTGCTTAGCTACACCTTTCTGTCACCAGTTTTTGGTCATAGTCTACTCAAAATTCCAATGGAACAAAAACGTCTTGAGATGAGACTTGGTGTGAATTGAGTACATACACCTAGAATGATAATATGACAGCATAATGTAATGTTCGTTAGACACCTAGATATTGTTCACCATGAAACATGCAAATTTAGATTGTTAGAAAACAAATCTTTTACAGGTCATCACTATCAGATAAAAATTGCTCTTTCAGAAATCTTAAAAATTGATTTTATAGGAAATTTTATTGCTGGTGAGTAGGTGTGATTTGTCGGTTGCACCCATGACCTTGCTTGAAGTCCCAGAGGCTATGTTCTGGGTATGATAGCTTACTGCAAATCTCAAAAGGTTTTATCTTTCTGTAAATGTACTGAATAGCCATTCTTTTATTGAGTTCACTACACTTAGAAGCCAGCAAAAAAGAGAATGTATTAAAAAATCAGCCATTCAGTAGGCCTACCTCATCTTACACTGTATATAACTGATTTAGGGGTTGACATGCAATTTGTTGTATATAAAAACTCCATCGTGCACACGCAGGATTGCCTTGATATATTTGCTGTAATAAATTGTAATTTGACCAAGTTTACTGAAATTAACACTTTGACAATAAAAATTTTTTTTGTCTGGCTTACAGGGAAAGAGTCCTGTTTTGAGAGAGTGGTATCTCGGTTTGGAAGGAAGTGTACATATGTAGTAGTTGGAGATGGCCGAGATGAGGAGTCTGCAGCAAAACAGGTTAGTTTCTATTGGAAAAATAGGTCACAGCAGCTGGTTTATTGGAAATAGGTCATAAAAGTCTTAAAGGAGATCAATTCTTTTCATTTTTAGTGAAATACTTGCAGAAAATGTGTAGAGGGAACTTGAATATTTTTTTAAAAATTTACTGGGTTCAAAATGTTTTGTACATTTATTGTTAAAAGGTTAGAAGCAGATAGAAATGCTTAATTTTATGAAGCGAACATGTCCTGATGATATCAGACCTGCCAACAATTACAGTTTGACTGAAAGTCTTATGGAACTTAACATTAAAATATTGGCTTACAGAAATATGATTGTTGTAAAATCCAAATACTGGTTTGTCTGACTTTGATTCAGATCTTATTTTCATATTAAAGTAAATGGAGTTGGGTCATAGAACCAGACCAATTTTATATTAATACCTCAGATGTTTTAAAATGGAATATTTTTTCTTGCAAAATATCTGCATGATTAAGCTGTTGCTTATAGAATTTTTTTAAAATGGTGTCCAACCAACAATGCATGTCGAGAACAAAAGGGATAATAAGCCTCCTGAAAGTTTAAATAGCACAGACAAATAAAAAAGGAATATTCCGAATTTTCTGGGGAAAATTCAGGAAGGACAAAAGTTATATTTATTGGATAGCACCTGTTGATTTAAGTCTGTCTAGAGATGGAAGAAATGATTGCCATTGCCACATTAATTAGTCCAGCTTGTGGAAAAATATCAACTACCTTATGGAGAATGTCTTGTTAGAGTTGGCAGGTCTGCTGAATATAATCAAACATTCATGGAGTTGTATTTCTCTTCAAAAAGTATTAGGGGTACGGGCAAGATAGTTAATGTCAGTTGTCTGAACTCCATGGGAAACATTTGATTCTGGCCAGATAAATTATAATATTTAAAGAAATTATTGATCCAGAAGACATTTGATTTGACAGTTTGAGTGTGGATAACTGTGATACCTTTGGGAATTCAATTCTGGGGCAATATCACACCATCTTATTGCATTTTTATTTTTTTTCACAGATGACATGGCCCTTCTGGAGAATATCAAACCATTCCGACTTGGCTGCACTCCATCATGCACTGGAACTTAACTACCTCTAGAGACATGCCGTCATTCAGTCACAAGTCACACATGACGTAACTGCACTAATGTGACGAGATTCTTGTGAGATTCTGAAGTGGTGAATTTTTACGTGGAAATTTTAGAAATATGAGGAACATTTTATTATAATTCATTTACTTTGTGGTGAAGGTGTGGGCATCAGCTGTAGAATGAACGTGTCTGAAATGTATTCAGAAATTCCTGGTCATTTGGAAGAAGAATTTTTACAGTTACAGTGTGAGCCATGCTCTACCTATATATATATATATATATATATATATATATATATATATATATATATATATATTTTAAAAGTTCCAGCATTCTAAAATACACATATATTGTGTGAGAAGAGGCGGTTAACATTGGCGTTTCTGTATATTGGAACAAAGAAAGAAGCTCTCATAGTATGCCATGTTTCAATGGCCAAGTTTTGCATATAGCATAAATATTTGAAGAAGTATTTCTTTTTATTGTGCCATTTCATTTGAATTAAAGTATCCATACAGTATATCATTGATGTAATATACATGCAAGTGAAAAGTTAGGAAAATGTTTCTGATTCAACAATTCAGTGGAAGACAGTCTTGCATGTGACTCGTTCATCAAGTGAGTAAACCATTCTTTCATCATTGTATTCTCGGAGAAGACCAATTATAATAAACAGACTGATGTTTTAAGTTAAATGTGTCAAGCCAGTTCATATACAATTGTTATGTCATGAATTTATTCCATTTTGTGTGGTTTTGACAAGAAGGACATGGAGTGCATGTTAGTGTGTACATGCATGTGTGATATTTTACCTATGAGAAAGAGATTAACACTGCATAATCCAAAGAAATTCTGCTCTGTCCATACCATAAATGTATATTTCATATTATGACCAAGGTGCTTATTTTCTTTTAACGGCTATATAAACATAACGCCATGTAATTTCTCAAAATTCCAGGACCTTAAACTTTGGAAGCTAATACTTGGATGACAAATATCATGAGAATAAAACAAAAGGCAAATTATTTTTCCAAAAACTCGGCAAATTCGTATGTTTGCCATTAGATTAGAAGGTATTGGCTTACTGTGTTGTCTTGACTTTTCCACACACTCTGATTTCTTGTCCAAAGAATTTGCTAAATTAAGGTACAATAAAATTTGCCATGTTTACCTATTCATTATTTGCACACTTAAAAGATAATATGGAAAAAATTGTTATTTTAGTACAACTTCGCAGGGAAGGATTATAAAATATTTCGTATCTTGATAGTTTAAGTCTGACAGATTACCAAAGTATTACTGCATGCTTTATCTGCAACACATTTTAAAATAATTAAATTAAACTTCACTCTTACTTTCAAGTTCATAACAGTGAACTGTTTTGTTTTTTCTGTACTGCATTATGCAAATAATCATGTAACCAAAGATGTAATAAATGGTGCTGTATAATTAGTAATAGATTTAGTTTATTTCCTGGACTGAAATAGATTAAGTCCTGAAATGTAGTGCAGTTGAACAAAGATAACAGTCTTATTAAACCACCAGTACTAAGAAGGGATATTCAGAACGAAAGGTAGAGGTCAGCAGGGACATGTTGCTCTCGCAATGGCCAGACTTGTAAAATCATTTCACTGAACCCTCCATACATCATTTAGCAGCATCACTAAATCCATCAGTTTTTTTTCTTCTGTTGAAAAAATATATGGGAAAAGTAAAAACTGTTTTCATTCAAGAATTCTTCTTTTTAGCTATGCAGAAACTACAAAATATTGTTTAAAATACATTTATCCAGTTTTTTTTTTCTTCCTTAACATGTAAACAAAAATTGGTATTTCTTCTACTGGCTTCAAAATGATCAAAAGTCTCTTACTGCTTTGATTCATTCTTAGTTTCTATTTAGCTTGTTTAAATTGGGAAAATATTATTTACATGATTCTTTAGCTCTAGCCATGAAAGAATTCCCCCGTTTTCCATTTATTTAGAAACTGATCTTAAAACTTTCCTTCAGTTTTTTGAAGAAAAATATTGTGTTCTAATTGCAAGTCCCAGTATACTTTATTTAGTATGGCCAGCAATATTTAATTTGACCTCAAGATGCTCTCAGTAGGAGGCCAATCAGTAATTGCAGGGTAACATAATTATTTATCAAGAATATAAAATTAGCAACAGCTCAGATCCAAGATTACTATGATAATGTTCGAGATCAAGTCATTATAATAATTGGGAATAATTGGGTAATTCTTTGAAATAATTCATGTGATATTTTAAAGATTGGTATAAAGATAAGTCTGTCATGTTTATTTAGTAGCCATAGAGTGCTGATGTGTTTGAAATTTCATCTTCATATATAACATTTTTTGACTTTCATCAAAAAGTATATGGACAAAAATAGATGCATACATTATACAAGTTCCTGTTCCATAATTTAGGGATATATTTTAGGACAGTACACATATCACCTTGACTGTGCGATTCCAGAGGACACTGGTGTCACATTAATGTTACGATGTATCATGTAATGTACTAAATATTTCTGCCATCACCCTTGGGAACTTTTATCCTGAGGCATTGTGCACGAGCAATCAACTCCGGCACCATCGGATACCAGTATAGGGTAACAGAAAGTATAGAGAAAGTAATAAGTGCACCTGCATACTGCCAGTCTCATGCCGAATAATATCACTCATTATTATAGTTTTAGGCATTGAAGACCAAGGTAAATCATTCAGTATCCAAAGCATTATAATGAAAACAACATTTATCAGATGTTGAGTCACATTTTAGTACTCCTTTTTATGCCCCCATATGTAATGCAGGAAGATATAGGTATGACTATGTCCGTCTGTCTGTCTGTAAGCGGTTCGGCAGCATAGCTCAAACCGTTCAGGGAATTTCAACTAATTGTCATACACATGTCAAGCAAGTTGCATAGATGTTCCTGTTTATATCTATATTAAATATTTTTATTTGGCAAGAGAGACAAAGTATGGAATAAATAAAATGCGAGCACTTGATGACAGGAGTCTTAGAGTTAAGTGGGGGACCAGGTAAGATATGCTATTTTTGGAAGACTCTTGCACAGTTATATAAACTAATGCAAGATCTTTACATTTGTGTGGCATGTTACAAAAAATTTGAGTCCAGAAATGAATTTTCTAATCTTATTTGTTACGGATTCAGCATTATGCAGGGTCTATTCTAGGAGACATTAATGAATGAATCATACCACTTCTACAGAATCACACTGAAAAATTTACTGAATGCATGAAAATAATGCATTTTATTTGCTAATGATGCCTTTATTTCTTCATTAAACCCCTCCTACATTTAGAAAATTAGCCATCTTTTGTTGGAAATGAAGGTGGCATTACACACACACACCCCTTTAAGTTTCCATTCCTAGAATAGACCTTGATTATGAAAAATATCTACTTTTTTCCCAATTTTATTTTACTGTTATTGAGAATTGTAATAGTTGCCTTAATTGCAGGTAAATTCTTTTAATTAACATGCATTATAGCAGCATCGATGTACAGCCTAACCAAATCACTGTAATATAAATTATCAGCAAATTATGCATGATCAAAAAATAAATAAACAGGTAGCGAATAAATAAATGAGCAGACAAATTCATCTTCTTTACAAAGGTATTTTTCTCATTTTTAACACATGTATATAGTACATTTCAGTTCTTTGCAATGATGTGACTAGTGTTAGAACCTGTTGATTAGTGGAAACCACATTATTTGGGGTGGATACATGCCATATGAATTTGTTCCTTGTTTTTGTTCTCTATATAAAGCAAAGAATTTATATTTGTATCATATTTATTCATAATTTGGGTCAGTTATAACTCTCTTCAGTCAATTCCTTACTCAGAATTTATAAAGATAACAGAAATAAATTATGTTCCCAATCCACCCACATGATAGAGGCAGTCCTTCAGCTTTAAACTGTTTGACAATGAAAACCCAAAAGCATATCAAAATGACTGTTTCTTTCGTTTTAATCCAACTTTTATGGTGTCTGTGCTACATAACATGACAAAAAGCTTCTCTTTTTTGTACCAGAAGAGATGTATCCCAAATGCATAGAATTAATGGACATTTTCCTGGTTTGATGTTTTTTAACTTGAACAGGTAATGGTGATTTTTCATTTAAATTTTAGCTCATTTGGTCATGGAATAGATGTATGAGATGTCTTGTTGTCTGTCATCCATCTCTCCCTAGGCACAAGTTTGACTGACATTGAGGATTGCCAGGAAACTTTACACACATTCATCCCATGGTCTGGTTGGTACTAAATGAAAATGGTGCTGCTTGGACTTTCAATATGGCGGCCACAGTGGCCATTTTGCAAAATTTTTCTATCCCTACTTCTCCAGAATAGATGGACATACCAGCATGGGGTTTTCACTAGAAGAATTGTCATGATATCTAGTTGGTCCTAAATGAAAGGGCCCCTGGGTGACCAAGTGGTCTTGTTCCTAAATGAAAGGGCCCTGGATGGCCAAGTGGTCTAAGGCATTCATCTTCACAGGTCACTGACATCTCACCTGTCTGAATGGGGTCAAACCTCAGCTAGGCTTGCAAGCAGCTTCCTCCACCAGATATATTGGCTGCCATTTATAGCCTATCATGTGCTGAAAAATGGCATTTAACACGGAAACCAAATCAGACCAAAATAAAAATGCTATTAATTTGACATCCAATATAACAGCCATTGTCAAGAACTTGTCACTACTACTGATGAACAGAAAGTCATGTCAGCATGAGGTTTTCACTAAAAGACTTCTTATGATGTCTGGTTGGTTCTAAAAAAAAATGGTTATGATATTACATCCAGTATGACTGCTACATTGGCCAGCTCTAAAATCTTGTTATTTGCTACTCCTTCCAAATGGATTGTCATATAGACACAGGGATTTTAAACAAAAGACGTATTGTCCTAAGTGGATATTGTGCCAGTTGTACATCCATCTTGAAATTCTTTTTGTTTTTGCTGAAGAATAAGAGAGATGGTTCCATTAATCTGCAGTTAAACAGATGAAACAGTCCTGGAAATCCTTTTCACCCAGCTGGGCCTTTGTCTGTTTTGTGTTGATGGAACATTTTTAAAAAGCAAATATTCTTATGTCAGAATTCCTACACTACACAAATGACATGGAACTATTTCAGTATTTTGGGATTTAACTGGGAAAGCTAAACAGGCTATAGCTAGATTCAGTAAGGTAGCCACATTCAGTAAGACTTGTGTTTCCACTTTTGTTCTGCTAATATGGTTTATTTAATGCACCATATATCCTTGCATACAAGTTCAATCCAACTGCATAGACCCTGATCTGCTGGCACATTATGTGACAGCAGCTCAGGATCTGTTAGTTAACTTGTATGGGAGTATATACCGCAACTGCAGACATATACGTTTGGTAAGAAATTAAACAAGCAAATGTACTCAGTAACATATCATATGTATGTCTTCATATAAATATGGATTTTCTTTTCCTTTTGTAGAGCTGCTTTTAACTTGAATTTCTGTTTGTTTTGTGTAACTGACCACCAAGCTTGCACTACACCATTATAACTTTTGGAGGATATTCCTTTCATCTCTCTGTTTGATAATGTTATTTTTTTTTTTTCATAAACTATTTGAAATGTTTAGGGGTGGGTGGGGGATTCCTTGTTTCGCAAAGGTACAGGGTAAAATGAAAAGCTATAAAAATTTATAGCATTTTTATTTTGGTCTGCATTTCCGTTTTAAATGCCATTTTTCAGCACAGGTTTTTTTTTAATGCTTTGGAAAGATGACAAAAAGAGTTTATTCAAGAACAGATAGATGCTGCTGTCATTTATAATTTTAAATTTGAAAACAGAATACATTCGGTATTGTTTTTAAATTATATGTCTGTGTTCATGTAATAAAACTGACATTATTTAAAATAAATGGTCCAAACATTTTTATTTACTGTGCAGATGTTAGCTACAGATTGTTACTGTTAATTATTTAATTTAACTTCTGATTTAAATATGATGAGAATGGATTAACTTTGATAAATTATTTTAATGGACAAATGTAACATAAAAGCTTAATTGGTAATGCAGATACTGTCATTATGAAAGCAACAAATTAATGATGTATTTTACCTAATTTAGATTATTACAACATATGCGTCCCAAAAACCTGTAATGTCTTGACATAATTTGCCTGTACAATGTTCACTGTTCTTCATTTACTTTCAAGATGACTATATATATATATATATATATATATATATATATATATATATATAAAATGTGTGTGTGTGATCCTTGTTTTTACTGAGAACATTTCAATTAAGAAGCATGACAGTAGGAGAAAAGTGCTTGTATAATCATCAGAAAAGTTAAATCCACCAATTTTTTTTATCTTTTATCATCCCAAATGTGGGTGAACAATATCTTTGTGGATTTCAGTACGCAGATATTCCCCCACCACCACAAACAAACACTTGCAATATCCAAGGCTTACATTATTATCTATATACCATTTTATTATTTTCCATTATATAGTGATATTGAAATTCTAGGTATGGGGAAACTAAGCAAGGATGGACCTGAACCCACTGAAAAAGGGACTTGTTCTTAATAGTTTGTATTTATTTGAGGCAATATTGATATTATTGGATGTTACAATTTTTCAATTTTCTGTAATGTCCTGTTCTTGGTGTGTATGGTTCATGTGAACAGAATGAGGATACATGACAATCCATAATTACCTTACTTTTAAGGCCTGTTGTTCTTTATCATTGACTGATATTTCAGCCTGTTAACACAGATTTATCACCTAACATAAATTTGCTTTCAGCTGCTTTTGGTATTTTTTGAGTAAATTGAATACACAATGATTGGCATAACACATTTTTTAGACACATATATTGGCATGCAGTGCGGGCTCCTATAGCTTCTTGGTAGATACAGCCATTGATAAACATAGATGTTGAATTCCAACAAATTTCCCAACATTTATGACAAAATTTAAGTGTGTCTCTCTGTCTAAAATGAAACATGGATTTGTGTAACATCACCAAACAAAATCCCGAAAATAATGTTGAATTCAGGAAGTTCTATAATATGTACAAAATTAGACAGAAAGGATTGTTTGATATAGAATTAAACTTGAAGCTAATTTTAAATTAAAATTAATTGGCATTTTACATGAGACTGCATTTTGGCACACCCACCTTTTATTTGCCATCTACGCAAGTCAGGTCCAATTGCAAACAACTTAGACCCTGATCTACCATTACATAATGTGCCAGCAGATCGGGGTCTGTGTTGTTTTGTTCTACTGATAACTTCCATCAAACTGTATACACCTAGATATGCCAGACCATAAAATGGTAGAATGGGTCTCTGCATTGAATCTGGCTTGTAAACAAGTATATACAGTATGTAGAAAGCAAAACTCGTTAGCTTAAAATTTTACTTTAATTTAAAGTGTGGATGGACAGATAGATATGCACAGCAGGCAGCAAAGTGATTGGTATGTTGAGGTTCTGCCAAAGCAGGTTTGACAATATTCGGTACATTATTTTAAGGGCTGTTATGTGTGTAGTACTAATTATTACATGGAAAAAAATGAAGTTGAATCTTTCATTTTATTTTCCCTTTTTTGTACTGTTGTCATTGAATTGTTATTTATGCAGAGGTTGTCAACATATTTTTACAGTTTGGGTGTTAATGTCACTGTCATCTGCGGTGTTAATGTCACTGTCATCTGCAATCATATGTAAATGACTCCTTGTTTCACTCGTCTTTTTACCCAAAATGCACTGAGCTGCTAACCCAAACATGGGTTGTTTTTTTAAAGTTTAAATAATATGTACTGAAAATTACCATTTTAGTAAAATAATATCTAAATACAGCGGCATTACTGACTGGTAAGCAGGATGGACTAGGTTATACATTATCTTCAATGTACCTTGTGCTTCATTTTTTCAAATAGATAATTTCATTGCTATGTCTGCATCCAAATGAGGTAAAAGCTTTTGTATTAGAAAATGAATATAGACGAGTTGTCAGTTTAAACCAGTAGGTGCCAAGTTTGACAGATTTCTTGGCAGTCCAGAATGGTGACTAAATTACAACAACAAAAATGACAGTGTTGTAATAGACAAGAAAAATATTTCCTGCAAATGCTATTATACCAAAGCCCCTCAAAAGTATTATTGTTATGAAATATTATATATATATATATATATATGTGCTTTATCCTGATGTACTATATAGTTTTATATCATTGGGTTTGTCTGTATGCCAGAATGCTCATTTTAATTTTATAAATCTCAACATGTACACTGTACATGATACATATATGTATACACAGCAACAGGTGGAAGGGTTGAGATTTTACGAGCAAATGTGTTGTCACTTTTCTTCATGAATAAATAAATAAATGTATTGTAATATAATAATGATGAAAGAATACAGATAAAGAATTGTAGTTGTTTTTTCTTACCCCCACAGTCTCTGATAGCCCAAATGCATACAAGACTTTTGAATAAAAAGGTCACAGTAAAATAATAATGCATTAAATTCATCTTGACATGCACCCATATCAGCTGATATTGAAATAGATTTTATGTTTGTTTTTCAAAAGCTGGGCATATTATGTTAATGACACTGTTAGGTCTATCACCCATCCCAAAGCTGGGCATATTAATGACACTGTTAGGTCTGTCACCCATCACAAAGCTTGGCATATTATGTTAATGACACTATTAGGTCTGTCTCTCATCCCAAAGCTGGACGTATTATGTTAATGACACTATTAGGTCTATCACCCATCCCAAGGCTGGGCATATGTTAATGACACTCCACCCGTCCCAAAGTTGGGATATTATGTTAATGACACTATTAGGTCTATCACCCATCCCAAAGATTTCTGTGGCTTCTTTGTAACTGTTGAACTGTAAGGAAAGCTTGATAATCGACACAATATGTAGCGGTTTTCAGTATTAAGAGTTGACGTCAGAACAGGGTAGAAAAAAACTTGTTTCCATCATTTTTTCAAAGTATTGGTACCTGCACTTAAGTTTCAATTAAAAAGTATACTTTTGTGAAATTTACTCGTGCAAAATCATTCGAGCGTATGGCATTTCCAACATTAATATGGCTTCTGCAATGATGGCATTTCCAACATTCATATGGCTTCTGCAATGATGTAGGTACCATCAAATTTTTTAAATGATGATCTTCTGACCGAAAAGACTTATATAATCCAGGACAAGTCTGCCTCTCTACAGCTGACATTTTGAAATCCTCCTAGATATTCTTGAAATACAGAAACAATTTCATCTTCTGACCAGTTTTGCTGAGATACATGGGTGTTGAAATAATCATGTTCACAAGTTAGCAGTACCAAACTGAAGACAGTCACATGAAGATACATACCTACTTGTTAGATCATTTGGCATAGTACGCTCGATGTGTAAGTCACGTGTCCATCATCGATCAGTATTTGCCTGTTGCCAATCTGGAGGACAAGTTTTAAATCCCAGTTCTGATCAAACTTGGGGTCAAGGTTTATTTCATCAGTGGTGTCTCGAAAAGTTCATATATGAATTTATATATATATATATATATATATATATATATATATATATATATATATATACTGATCAGCATGTGACGGACCAAGAGCCCATCTTTTTTTTAAATCCACTTTTGATCAAATTTGCATGATCAAGATCTCAGTAAAGTTTGATAATGAGCAAGAAAAGAATTACTGAGGATAGATTACTTTTGTATTTAGTTTTAGTATATTCAGGAATCAAATTAGCAAAATCAGTGTTGGCATTATCTAAATGGCTAATGAGCAAAATGAGTGTTGGCATTATTAAATGGCTAATTAGATTTTAGGGCAAGTTGAAAAAAAATAAGACTATTAATATTGAGATGAATAGCTATAGTGATATGAAGGATAGCATGCACAATGACATAACGGATAACATTACGATGCATTGCGATAACATCAAGGTTGGGGGGGGGGGTACACTACTGACTTACCGAAGGATAACTTATTTGGTTTCCCACAGATGAATAAGAAAGTTCCTGGACTTTTCATTCCAGGACGAGCTGAACGGTGTTCCCACTAAATAGTTATGTGGGTTAAGTTCAAAGCTTTAATCGTCCAGAACTGATGAAGACGAATAAAGTCAGAATTGTTTTTAAATGCTTGATCAAGTCGAGTTCAACAAATAAATTTTATTTAACCACAAGGAAATTACAATAAAGGAAATTTACTCCATCATACAATTATGAGAACAAAGTTACTTTAGATTTTTGTATTGTTAAAGCTACGTTAAAAATCCAAAACACACATACACACACACTTACTTTAGATTTGTACGATGACCAGCTCATTTGATCGAGAAAGTAAATGCATTACCTTACAGAGACGTTAAGTACTGCTTCTTCGACACAAGTGATCTCTGACATGGACCTAAACCAAACGGATGCCCGATTGCCATTTAATGCATATTTCTTCTGTTCTGTTTGAGAGGTTCTACAATTTTTCTTTTATTTCATCTGGAATGACTTTGTTTTCAAAAAACAGTTTCCAGCACCTTCTTTGACTTGCACTAAAAGCCTAACATTCTCGCGTTGGTCCTTTTTATCAGACCTGTGTTTTTACAGAATCAACCATACTGATGTTTCTCAATGTCCACTACTACTAAAAGCAGGTTAAGTAAGGTAAGTTGCCTTTTTACATCACCAATGTTTTCACCATCATCGTACATTGCTGGATATTAATAAGTAACTCTAACTTTCGACCGCTCTGGTGGCCTAAGTGGTTAGTGCATCCGCCTTGGATGCGGGAGATCGAAGGTTCGAACCCCGGCCGAGTCATACCAAAGACTTGTTAAAATCATACTTACAGCTGCCTCGCTTAGCGTTCAGCATTCAGAGGTTAGAACTGGTCGGCCTGGTGTCAGGATAATGTGACTGGGTGGGCCATGATGCTACATGTCTGCGGCATGAAGCCCCAGTGATAGACACCACTGTAAACTTCCACACTGCAGACATCGTAGTGATACGACTGAACACACACACACAAACACACACCTTTATCTTAGAGATCTATCAAAATCACAATTTCATCTTGGGGGTTACCACGTTACATTTTTAGTATTGTTGTACAGATAACGATGTAGTCGATAAAAGTTTATGTGTTTAGCGTTTATATAAAAACGGTCTGCACAATTAATCTCACCACACATTTTCATTTTTGAGGTTCTTTTAATTACGTTTTTTTTATCATGCCCAAAATATAATGGCTAAATTGTCTTTTTAACGTTTACCTGAATATCTTGAACAAAATAAATATATATTTTTTGATCAGCCACATCTTCTCTGTTGATATGCAAGTGGATACCTGAATGAGTGTTGTCTAATTTATGACCGTGCGATCTGTCGTCGCGTGTAGTCTATAAATCAAGCCAGATACAATGATCAACATTGTAAAAATTGTTAGCCCTTGCGTTTATAATTTCTGTGTGCTTTTTGTTCCTCGTCAAATTAATACATAGCGACCTCAGCAAAGTATAACCTCAACTGAACACCTTTGGAATAAACAATATTTGTAGACCTATAGTCACTCGTATATTTTTTCTTTTTGCCGAGTTGTAAGACTTTTCTGGAATACTGCCTCCGCTATTTCAACACAATATCAAAACACTGTTCTTGGAGGATTTTTTCAACACTATCAAAACACCGTTCTTGGAGGATCAAGTAAGAGATTATTTCAACTTGTAGTGGCTTCTGTGTGGACAGTTCTCTCAATTGTTATGTGGTCATAAAGAAAAAAAGCAATTCCATAGTCATTAACATGTGGCGCAATGTGTTCCGAAGTCTTCCTATTGTACAGGGGGTATTTGATAGGTTTTGAATAACCGTTTTGTTTCTTTCATGCGCTCAATAACTTTAATTTCGATCCATAGATAAAGTAAGCAATTGCACGTGAAGCACACTGGACACCTGCAGATATCTCCGTGTGAGGTAACATGTAAATGAGAGGAACCCAAAAATGTCGGAGAACGAGAACAAGCTAACCACTGTACAACGATTGTACTGCAAAATCCGGGAGCTCTAATGGTAGTCTCCGACTGATATCAGGACCGACTTGGATTACGTGTGGGGATGCAGTTCTTCAAAGTTTTAGGTGATTTCACAGTTTTATGATTTTCGCTAATCCATGGAAGATGGCCCAATTCTGGAAGTCTGTTGTCTGCGATTGGTGAACGGAAAGTGGATGATGTGAGAGGGGCAGTTGATGAAAATGTTTGTTACACAGTGGAAGAAATTTATTTTATCACGGGAAATTAGTTCATATGTTTTAAATATATTGAAAATCATTTAAAGTTCGAAGGTTTGTGCTAGATGTGTCCTTGCTCAGTTGACGGCTGATCAAAAACCGACTTTGGTTTGTAATCTGTAAGCAGCTATTGGCCAAGTATGAAAAGAGTAACCAGAGACGTTTGAATGAGATTATCACAAGTGATGAAACATGGACTTACGTTTTTGAACCGGACTTGATAGAAATAAAAAAAAATCTGGATAGGGAAAAGAAAACTAGCAGACAATAAATAACTCAACGGTGTCGGGCTGGCAAGAGTTTTTTTATTCCAAAGGCTCGGTCGTCAGGGTACCTGAGCCTAACTCTGCTAGTGTCACTGGACATTTTTGTGTCTCCAACGTGTTGCCAAAGGTTGCCACCCATCCGCGCACCAGCACCAGAGATTTCCGTCTACTCCGTGACAACGCACCGGTGCATCGATCCGCCATCGTGACATCACGAAGGAGCACAGCATCCATACTTTGTCACATCATCTATACAGCCCTTTTTCAGTCCGAAGTAATTTCTGGCCGAATCCCGTTATTAAAGATTCAATGTGGGGCAGACGATTTTAACGCCACCTTGCGGTTGGAAGTAGTTTTCAAGTGTACAAACAACATCCCAAAATATTAATACAAAATGCCATTTAATAATTAGATAATCAGACAGAGAAATGCGTAGAGGTGCATGGGAAGTACTTTGAGAGGATGCATTGATATACTGTTTACTAATACAGCACACTAATATTCAGATTTTTTAAAATACCCCTTTTACTATAAATGTTAGTTCGTAGTCTTGGTTACCATATACCATCATTTCGGAGCTTTTTGCAAGTGTTATATTAAACTTTAAGTAACGTGGAAGAGCCCAAGGATAAGTGGATAATGATCTCTTAGAATCTGAAAGTTAAATGGTATTTTAATCTATTTTCCATAAACTGCAAATTGAACATTGCATTACGTGCCCCGAACCACAACTTTCTAAACTTATCATTTGTGCCACTATTTCTTCTAAGCATGAAACCGAAATTATTAGTTTATCATGAAAATGTTATAGTCATTCAAGTTTCAGATAGGATCGTTTATATAAGATATAGCGATGTCCTACTCAGGCATTCTACCTAAATTGTTTACCGGGGCATTTTTGGCATCTCGTTTCACCTTCATATCAAACGAGACGACGAAAGTACCTGGTACAATTAATATATTTCGACGAGCTTTGATAGTGCTATATGGCTGCCAATGTTTAATGTTTCTTAGAGCATATGTGATAACAATGATGTTGTTGGACTGAGGTATTTAAACTTTCTCTGTATTTTTTCCTGCTTGAGAGGAATTACATATGTACCTTATGTTGTCAGTTTGCTGTTTATCTTAACGAAAAAGTTTTGCTTTCATTTTGAGATAGGTGTATGCAACAGACACGCTGACAGCCATCACACGTTCAGTACATATGTACTCGCATTTGACTGGAACATTAAAAGGTTGGTGAAAACTATCAAATTTAGCTTGTTAGGACTTTAAAACCTTTGCCTAATTTCTGGCTTCGTAGATATCTCAGTATAATTATATTCATCCGGCTGAGAAGACCATAGTGAGCAAAAGCATCAAGCAGATTGTTTAAACTCAACAAACCTTGTCCTCGTAATCCTTTATTCATGTATCTCTATGCATCGAAACTATTCAGTTTGAATTTTATATTCTTCTATTATAATTATTGTCTAATTGGCATTGCATCATCTCCATGAGGAACAAGTAACTAGAACAGACAGTTGCTGGATGTAAATGTTAAATTTTAGCTATACGGCCCTCCTCAAATAATTAATCCTGCTGCAGCAATTCTGTTCACGAGTAAGACTTATTGTTACTACTGTCAGGTTCTTCTAACCTTGTGTGAAAAAAAAGTGCTTCTGGCTATTAAATCCTACAAATTATGAGTCGCCTAATTGTTAATCTGTGTGGCGAGAACTTTTGAACTGTTTCAAAAGGGGCGACTTCTATACTGTCTTGGTTGTCACACTTTGCAATCGTTCCCTCTTTGACATTTTCATGCAAATATCAAACTTATTAAAGCTATCAGTGGGGCCCCCGGTGGCCAAGTGGTCTAGGGCCCCGGGTGGCCAACTGGTCTAGGGTGCTCGCCTTTACAGATCACTCACATCTTACCCTTGTCCGCGTGGATTCGAGTTTTGGGCTCGGCCAACGTGGGTAAGTGAGAAAGCTTCCCATGGGACGGTGATTCTTCCCGGGGTTTGCCCGGGTTCATCCTCCGCCACGTATGGCATATCATGTGCTGAAAAAAAGGCGTTAAACCCACAACAACAACAACAAGTCACCCGTACTCGTTCATTATTGCCATTTATGTAGTTGAAGGTGTTTTGGGTTATCAGAAATATTGTAATACCTAACAACAAAATATATGATTAGCTATAAAAATAGATAGTGTACCATTATTGTTGGCAACATATTTCTTTCTCACATTGATAGTAATATAGGTATCCATATATCAAGGACAAATTAAACAGTCAGGAATTGTGCAGCAGGAACTGGCCCACCACCATTAAAGTTTTCTGTACACTTTGCAAGGGCGTACTGAACGTATGCAATAGTTGAAATCTTTGTCAACTTTTCCACAACGGAGCTTCTCTTCAACAATTCTCGTAAATCTTTCTTTTTCAGTTTCTTCCCCTCCTTTGGGGAGGCTTTTATTTCAATATCTCTTTATCTTGGCGTTCTGTATTGTTTATATTTTTCTTGATTGCATTTTGCATCTCACTGCATTTGTTGCACTATTTAATGATCGAAATAAGTCCGTACATAATTTCATCATCACTGAACGCTTTGCTTATATGGCAATATTGTTGAACTTTCTGGTGGCATAATTTACTATTTCATCGTGTGTCAAAATTTACTGCATATCAATGTTTCCTTTAAATATTGTGCAACAAAAGCCAACCATGCTGCATGAAACCCGCTAAAGAGATAAAGGTACTCGGGTAGGTAGCTCTTCCACAACACTAATGCAGCTGGCCAAGACAACTTCCCGTTAATTTAAAACGTTATATACTGCCGTATTATTCTTCCGTGTATCTTCATAATGTTCGGCCTCTTTAAGCAAAACATTTTGTATCTATTTAATTTTTTACATTTCGAAATTATCATTCATTGCCAGCGTATGACAACTATTGGGCATCTGGTACTTGTTCTCCAATTTATGTGTATACTTATTGGACGTAAGAGTCCTAACTGATTTTATTAATTCTATACGTATTGTAGTTCGCACAAAATGCGACATATAGGTTGTATTGCACTTCTGCTGCACTTTATTGTCGGCATGATTTATGGTTTTAATGTTTTTCTTAACAATCGTGTGACATTGAATTTTAAGTACAACGTGTTACCTCTAATTGCAACAGGCAATGTAACAAGCTACAGCACCATACAGAAATTCAAATCAAAATATCGTATTCGTGTGGCACACAGAAATTAAATCTATGTAGCCTATTGTTTGAAGCAATATTCGCGTCAAAACTTGGTAAAGTTTTAATAGAAAGTGGAAGCATTTTCCGATGTACGATCACCGTGACAAATAAAATACTCAATATAACATTTAAATGTAAACTGATTATCATCGAGCACAACATCTGTCACAGTCCGTGTCTGACGCAATATAACACGTTTTGGAGGATTTTCTTGCGTGGAAATGAAGACTTTAATATGTAGTGTAATATTGTTTCAGAAACCATGTATCTATTATTATTATTATTATTATTGCTACTATTACTTCACGAAACGTCCTACTGCTACTGTACAAAAGCTGTAAAAAATGATTCGGTTAGGTAGATTTTGTCTATTAATTTGTACTTCTGACTACTTATTTATCGATCTATCTAGCTGGCTGTCGATAAATTACGCCCATGTCCACTAATTTGTACTGAGTGAAGCCATACATTCGAGTAAATAAATAAATAAATAGAGAACATTATTTGATCTTAAGCTAATGGACTGGCAGCTTTTTCTTCATTTATACATAGGCCGGTGCATCGAGTGTTCTTAAAGTCTATAATAATTTTGGGTCGGTCATCAATCTTGAATGATATTATCAAGAATATTTAAGAATTATATAAAAGCGCTTTTTCATTTTAAAATAAAGATCGATATCGAATTTAAATCTCTCTCTCTCTCTCTCTCTCTCTCTCTCTCTCTCTCTCGTAGGTGCAGTGTCGGATTTGTAATCCAAGGGTCACGGGTTCGATACACGCCCAGGCCAGTCCGAGTCAGCTGCCTCGGTGTGTTTTTTGGGAAAGGCACTTAGCTCCCATTTTCCTCCGCACGACAATAGCCAGTAGTGTGTTAAAAGTACGATTAAAATCAGCAAAAACAATACAAGCGGAGTCTGATTAATTGATCTTCAAAGGTAAACAAAATAACAGGCTGCAGTGGTGATTCTAGTCCGTGCTTATACTGAATATCGAGGATTTCAAAGTTTTCCGACTGTGAGTACAATGAAGAACACGTCGCGAAGGTAAGGTTTGCTTTCAGGGTGATTACACCTGCCAGTTTGTACACGAATTGTGGGTTCTTCAAAGAGTTTGCGGATTTCTGAAGGGATTAGGAACTTAGTGAATTTTCTAGTATTTTCAAGAACTTTGTTAACCTTTGCGAAATTTGTCTGCATTTCCTGCCAAAAGTCAAATTGCCTTTTGTTTTTCTTTATTTTATTATTGTTGTTTTCATCTTGAAACAAGTCACAAGTAATTAGCATGCTTTCAAAGTAAGTATTTTTTTTCATTGTAATGGGATGATGAAAAGTTACAATTTTCGTCTAACAAATCTGTACACTGTCGAACATGCGCATTTTGTCGAAACACGATACGTTGCTTTGTTTGTTTTGTTTTTGGGGGATTATTTTTTTGTCCTCTACCCTTTTCAGAGAAAAGATATGAATTGTGCGAGTATGCCCGTCCGTGCGCGGGTGTGTTTGTAATGTCACGCAACTCCTCTTACATTGTTCAGGGTACGAATTTCAAACGTTACGAAATGATTGCACAAGCGCACAGCTCGTTAGAATTTGTATGCAGCCACATTGGAGACAACGCCCAAAGTATGAAACCAACATGTGTGAGTATTAAAGTGTGTGATCACCGCCCAAAGTGTCCACGCGCCAGATAGGAGGTTAGAACCAGACCCCTGGGTCATGCCCTATGGGTATACAGTTGTGATCACAATTTAATTACCATTGAGGTCCTAGTCCCATAATTCTATATACACTTCCAGGGCATGAAAGGAAGAATCCATACAGACAACTTTGTTTCCTGTGTCTATTCTTACCTCCAGGGGCGTCGCATCTGATTCACAACACAGAAACTATTCAGATTTAACCATTATAACCACAGATACACTTTACGAACATAAAAGACAAATTTCATACATGTAACTGACATTGACCCCGAGGTCCACCTCTACAACCAGGGATTTTTAGCCCAGTCATATTTAGTCTACACTGTTTTAGCGCTCACCTGCTCTATATATATATATATATATATATATATATATATATATATATATATATATTGATAACTATATCAAAATTTTATGAATAAGTAGAGATAAAAGGTTTTATTGATATTTTTATTATGTATAATGCACATTTTTAAAAAAGAAATAGTATATTATACCTATATATTATTGACAGATGTTCAGGTTTTCATCAGAACGCAAGTTATGTAATAAAAATTATGGTGTGCATAATACTTATAATCATAAAATAAATAAGTATTTTATAAATAATTAATCATAATATATAGAGAATAAATTTTAAAATGCCCTTTCATTTTGAAAGAATTAGTAAACTTATTTTTATGATATTAGTTTATACTTTCACTAGTTAAGTTATTCTGTAAATTAGAAAAAAGTATAAAAATATTCTTAACTAATTATAAACAGGGGACATAATTTAAAAAAAAACAAAAAAACTTTGATTAACGACTGTCGTATAGAGTTTTGGAATTTAGACCTTTTGGATATACGGTATTAAGACGGTGAATCCAATATGTTTCCTTTAGCAGATGTTCCATCTCAGAATCAGCTATAACAATAGGTTGAAAGGAGAAATCTTGCAAAATATGGGAACTCCTGTTAAAATGTGAAGCAACATGAGATGAAAATGATTGATCGATATAATTTTTTTTTTTTTTTATGTCTGATCTATGTTGGTTTATAGGTTAAAAATGTATGCTATGACGTCATCTTGTTTATGTCATATTGTTTATATCATTGATCAGATAGAAACAGAATATATTTAATGACGTAAGCAATGATATTAAATTAAGTTTGAATTCAGTCTGAAGAAGCAATAAAGCGAAACTGGTCACACATTCTACGTGTTGGTGTATATATATATATATATATATATATATATATATATATAGTCCTTAATCATAGAATTTTAAATATTGCTTCACATTTAATCCTTGCTCTCCTTCCATCATTCATATATTTGCCTGCATGGCTAAGCGGCCCTCTTTTAAAGGTCAGTTTCAGCTATTCTCCCGAGTGACCACTACACACAAATCAGACTGTATATACTTACTAGGTATTAAAAAAATCTGGAATGCAACTAGGGTCACGAATAATGGGGGGGGGAGGGAGGAGCTGCGTGTGTGTGTGTGCGGGAATATGTATTTTATAAACACTCTAATTTGTCAGACAATTGTTTCGTTATAACAAAATATATTTCCATTGATGGAAATATTTCGTTAATTTGGAAATATATCGTAATTTAAACAATATTTCGGTTTATCTACATGTTATTTCATTAGTTTTAAACATTATTTCGTCTAAACGAAATATTTTGATTAAACGAAAATATTTCGTGAATTCAGAACTAGACTTTTATGAATACAACGTTTTTATACATAATACATTGGGTGTTGAAAATTTTATACAGGCGCTAATAAAATAGGAGTCTTTTGAAAAATATTATCAGTCCATTTGCCGGTTAGATTATGTTCTTATAATTGCTATCCTTATCAATTTAATATTTTATTTATGCCTGCAAGTGGTACAACACATGATAAAGGAGTTTCAGAGTGTTGAAGTGGGGTTCTTCGTATGAAACCTTTTATCGCAGGGATATGCCCCACAAAATTAACTTCTTTCAACAGTGGTTAATTAACTAACAACATAATCTGGAATACTCCAATCTGATTAAAATCAGATCTACACTGTCCTACGTGAAGATCTGACAGCAACCGCTTAGGGGTCATGTTTTGGTAACCTTTAAATTAGCCAATGGAAATGCAGCTTTCAGAAATCACGTAGCACAATGAAGATCTGATTTTAATCAAATTGGGAATACTCTGAAGGTAAGAGATACTTAAAACGGGGAAAGATTTTGTTTGATAGATAAATAAATATATAGACCAGTGGAAATAAACAGACGTCTATAGAAATAGAGCAATATAATATAAAGGAGACCATAAATCAATGGAAATATAGAATAATAATAAAAGCACTATAGAAGAAAACCTTATTCTGAAGTATCATCTGCGACCGTAATGCCAATATTTAAATACTGGCATATCTTCAAGGCGCTGATTTTCCGTGACCTCGTATGCAAAATTTCCGCACCTATTCGGTTACTTTCGTGATGTGACATCATAGTAGCGACTCTAGCATCCCGACTGGCAGTTGCCGCGTAAAAGACAATGCCGTTTTGCGTTGCTTACGGGGGGTAATGGCACATTTAAAAAAAGGGTGTGGACACCTTTTTTTTTTCTTTTCCAAAAGATAAAGACATAAAGAAAGTATGGATACATTATTGCAAGCGAGTCGATTTCAAACACCATACAGCACTCTTTGCTCATTACATTTCTCAAAGGAATGTTACGAGAAGGATCCTGAAAATATGGCCGCTCTAGGATACGCAAATGCTAGGCCTAGACTAAAAGTTGGCGCTGTTCCAGACATACCGTTGGATATTTTAAATCCTGGCAAAAGTGTTAAACGTGTGAGTTACGAAAATAGGCAGAAGGCCGAGTAAGTTACCACAAAATGCAACAATCAATTCACAGATCTTTTATATACACCAGCAGTGCTATTAAAAATTTGATAGACCGACACCCGGTGTCCCACTAATTTTAGTTCGGGCCCATCCTGTATTCAAAGTGAGGTGCCCGTCGGGCTTGTCGAAAATAAAATTGTTTGACTGAGGAATGAGTAAATGTATTTTCAAGATGTTGACATACATGCCATAACACGGCACAATCTAAATCAAATCACCGCTGTCCTATGTGAAATTGAGATCTGATTTTAATGAAATGGAAACTTTGCTAAAAATAAGATTCTAAACCCCTGATACGGTCGTGTTTCGAGAAAACACAATTTTCAGTAACCTTAAAATTTTTTTAAAAACAACAAAACAAAACCATTTCAGTCTATGCCGGTTACATGTATGTATAAACGGTAATCTGTAGTGATTGGAACTGATATAAAACTATCCCTTGGGCAGTTTAAATAGCAGCGATTAAAAGAGAAGAGATCAGGTATAAAATCAAAGTTTCACATTAACTGGCTGACAACAGAAATTAGGGGGAGGCGAATGTTGGCCCCACCCCCTTGCCCCAATGTGCGAGCGCTCAAGGGACGCGCCATTTCTCCCTGTGATACGCTTTATAATCCCCCAGGACAAGCCATTTTTTTCACATTCTGATCAGCTGCGGCTAAACTGCAAACTAGCTAAAGTTTTGACTTACGTACACAAGCAATAAAGCCAGTGTGACTAATTAACAGTTAACAGTGTGACTAATTAACAGTTAATCATTATCCTTGTATTTATCTTGTGAAAAGGACTGCCCTTCAGACCATGTTCGACAGTGTGTGTATGTAAGCACCAGCAATTCATTGGCAAATAAACGATTCCCTATTTTGTTGTAACTTACGACGCCTATAGGACTTCACTTTGACAGTTCAAATCTGCAGTCACAAGTTACCGTACATGTGGCAACTGTTTTTTTCACGTTTTATGCCCCACCTTATTTCCTTAGGTTTAAGTCTTAAGGCATGTAACACTGTTTACTGAATGAAAATATTTGTTCTGAATTAGTTTTTTGGGGGCATATATAATGCATGATATATTTTGCTTTATTCCTTCTTTTAATTTAATTATGGTAATTAAACTTTACATATACCGTAGAGGAATGTCAGGTGTTAACTAGCCAAGTTTCTTTGGCGGAAATGAGATGCGATTTTGTTTGCAGAGAAAATTACACAGCATTCACAGTGATCATTCATGGGATTTAAGCTAATTGGTGACAATTTTATTTTATTTTTTATTTTTTTTTTTACGATAGTGATTTAAAAAAATTCATGGGATTTAAGATAATTGGTGACAATTTTATTTTTTTAATTTTTTTTTTTACGATAGTGGTTTTAAAAAATCTGATATTTACGTGAATAATGTTTAATCTTAACATTCTATTTACTGAAGAAAAGAACTGTCGTGTGATATTAATTATTTCGTCCAGTGCCGGATTTAGACATAGCAAGGCCCTAAGCTATGGGAAGCTGTAGAAGCCCTATTTGGTATAAAATAAATTTGAGAGACCCCTTCAGACTGTGATGCCCTAAGCAGTAGCTTGTTTGGCTTATGCCTAAATCCTGCACTGATTTCATCACTACAATATTCACAAGTGATAAAATAGAATATGGCATCTGTGGATTGCATACGTTATATCTATTTATGTATGGTTTGGTGTTGTTTTTCTTCTGAGAAATGAAATTGACTGACATAATGTAATAATCAGGAGTTCTCTGCGAAAAATCGGGAGATATTATTAGATAGGGAGGTAGGTGTGGAAATACCCCCAAAATCGGGAGGTTTTTCTCCCGGCTTGAGAATTGACAGGTATGAACTGTCCGGTCTTGTGGAATTTCAGTCAGGGCTTGTGCGTTTATTCAAGTCACCAGCCCGGGGCCTGTGCCAAAAAAAATTTGTCTTTGAGCACTGACCAGTATGGAAGTCCATTAGTGCCAAATCGTGTCCGTAAAAGAATAAATATATTGCGAATAAACGCAATACTTATTACGAATATTCGCTTCGCAATACATTGCTAGTAAACGCAATACTATTGCGAATAAACGCAATACTTTGCGAATAAACGCAATTCTTTTGCGAATATTCGCAATAGTATTGCGTTTATTTGCAATATATTTATTTTTTTACGGACACGATTTGGCACTAATGGACTTCCGTACAGTACATAAACTATTATACTACTATACCAGACATGTATATATTATCAGATTTGTCAATACGCTAATTGTAGCCTGCATGTAAAATACACTGTAATTGAACCATAAGAAGGAAGCTTCTTAATGTTTAAATTAATTACGTATGATTTCTGCTTTGCAGATTTATTTTGGACGGGGGGTGGGGGTGGGGAGGTGTTGTTGTTGAAAAACTAATGCTTAAGTTACGACCGATGAAAACCGTTCTCAATGCCTTTTACACCTCCCCGGTAATGGATATTGTTTCACACACAAGTTGGTCCCCGTTCTAGTCTCTTCGCCCATAATTCAGTATTATCTCTAAGTGTTTCAGTGTTGGATGTATATTTTCAAAATATTAGTCCTTAGATGGTGTGTTGGGGGTAGGTAAGTCCTTAGATGGTGTGTTGGGGGTAGGTAATGAATATGTCATTTACAGATACGACTGAATCTCATCCTTCTTAAGTGAATTTATTGCACTGTGGAAAATTTTTAATTTTTACATTGAGTACCATCACTTAATCCTTATCACATTTTTGCACAGCACACAATGTATAAGTATTTATTTTAAAATTACAATGCTTTTTTAAAATTCTTAACACAGTTCAACAGATATAATTATGAGCATCTCTCGGAAACAGATTAAACTTTTCAATGTGCAACCCAAATCTGGTCTCCTCCTGTCTGTCTCGCTCGCCATGTTTCTATTTCTATTCGAGGACTGGTTAGTATTGCGTCACGAGACCACGTGATCTGTTGTCTCATCAAAACTCGGCAAAACTCGGCAATTTACGGAATCGTGGTATCTTCTGACCTATTGTCACTTGTCAATCACACTGGATCAATTAACCAATCAGCGAGCGTAAATTAGACACACCTCTAGGCATTGCTTAAGACCGCCATTTTCCTCCGACAAGCTGCTTGTAGCAATAATGATTTGATTATAATAAGTATTTACAAATTTTGCAATGATTTGTTGATTTCTCGATCGATAACGGTGAAAAGAAGTCTTGTAATTCTGACAGTCAATATCCAGATCGTCTAAATGGAGGAATTAGATGTATTCCTTTCCCGAAACAAAGGCGAAACTTTGATAGATAACGACTTGTCGCGTGTACGATCAGATGAATAAAGACACAATTGATGGCAATTACAACGTGTTTGTTTGCATAAAAGTTAAGTCCCGTTGATAGCTTTAAAAAAAAGAAATTGAAATATATATATGTAAAAATTAACGTTTCAAGAATATAGGTGGAGAACCCCTTAACTTTCGGGCTTTGATTTATATTATTTATTCTTGTATAGGAAGCACTGAACCCAAGGCTGCATTATATTAAAGTTCGAAAATTTACACTTTAATGTTGGCTTGTCCCAAAATTAATGATTTATCGTCTCGATCTTTCAGACACTAGAGTGACGCTTTACTTTCTCACTGGGTTGAAGGAGGGATGAGGATACAAAAATGTAATTAGTAATAAAGAAATACAAAATAAAGATTTCAAATAATTATCTTCCGATATATTAAGCATGCATTTACATGTTTACATCAACAGACATCATTGATCAAAATTCCATCTGACAAACATAGCAGACATAAAAATTATTATGTACAACAGTATACTTCTAAGCAGTTATTATTTACGATTTTGTTATTAATTTTTAATTCATATACTTCCAAGGCAGCAGAAACATAAGTCAGATAAAATTAACAAGGATAACATTATATGCTAAATACATCAGCATCTTTTGGAGCAAGTTTCCTTTCATATGAATAAGTTCTTAAACAGCTTTACAATTGCTTGTTATTATTTACTGAAATAAAACACTTAGGTTATTAATGTACGAACTTGAACTACATATATATAAATATTGTCTACTGCAGTATAATTAATGCAACTTTGTAATTTTATATTTTTAAGAATAATACAAATCACATTAAATAAACCAATCACTTAAACTGAAACATTTCTTTGCCAAATACTGCATGTTTGTCGGAGGTTAAGTCACGTGATTTGGTAGGCGGAGCGATCTATCGTCTCGCGTAAGGTCAATCTTTCCCCCTTAATATGTAATTTATAAACATTACAGTCGAATTAAAATTTGTAGAAAATTACATACATGAAAGGAAAATTTGTACTTTTGGTCTCCTTTAACAGAGGATCAGTACAACAGTACTAAAGATACGTCTTCTGTGCTTTACATTTCTCTCTCTCTCTCTCTCTCTCTCTCTCTCTGAAAGCATATGGGACAGCGTAATGTGTAGGAGCAGACACCAGCTTGCAGACAGATGGGGGTGGGGGCAGGAACAAGCGTTGTGTATTTATTTTAAATATGAATGTGCAATTAAGTTACTCTTTTACAGACTGAAAATAACATGTAAATTACAAATAGCTGAAAATTATGATTTCTGGAGTCTCACAAAAGTCAACTTCTCAAATCAGTCATTCAAATAAATAATTAAATTTACTTTTACCCAAAAAAGCAGTTACCAATAACATAACAAATTAAAGAAATTACAAAATTTTTAGGTTATAATGCAGCTTAGGACCTTGAAGCACAATCACAAACGTCATATAAGAATGCAGTAATCAATGAATTTAACTTAAAACAATTTTAACCAACGGTATAAAGACATGAAATAAGTTAATGTCCTTGATTACATCTATTTACGGCATCAGAACAATATGCAAATCTGCCTACATCTTAAACTTGACAACGTCTTATGGGAGTTGTTTATTTAAAATAAAAAAAATAAAAAAATTAAAAAAAATTAAAAAAAATAAAATTGCGTGCTCAAACATCTGTTCGTCGTACATGCTGTCTTGCGAGAAATTAGTTAATCTAAACATCATCATTATCATAAATAACTGTGGAAATGTCTACTGTCTGACGGAGTAGACAATTTTGTATGATATCTGGGTTCGGATTCTCCGGATTCTACAGACTTCGATGTGAAAATGTCTCAAAGGCCACAGGGATATGAAAAGGTTAACGCGCGATCTTGCCTACGAAGCCGTTCCCACTACGTCTGGGTGCAAAATTTGTGTAGCGATCTCAGTATATTCATTAGTTGCTGAGGAATTTAAAGATTTATAAGCGTTTAGTATCCAGTCCAAGACTGGACTTTTTGCACACATACACACATGCGCACACGCAATTAAAATATAATTAATCAAAATGTATATGTGCAAAAATTCACTTAAATAACTTTAAACAAATATATAGAGTTAAAATTTGTCTAAATTACTAACAGATTAACGTCATTCTTGTCATGCAGCCGAGTTTAATGCTCCAGTTGATCAAGGAGTAGTAAATGGATTTAAACAGATAAAAATATACTTCGCAGAAAATTAAACATTTAGACAAATCATTATATATTTTATATTCTTGAACTTTAAAGTTTGATAAGTGCAATTCAACTGATCAAACGAAGACCACAGTGTAATATGAAATGTTTTCACAATCAATTAAATTGGTTATTATCAATGGCAGCATCAGAATATAGGATGGCATTTATATTGGCATTTATTTGATGAATGTATGACAGAGTTAGTAAAATGAATTTAGATTTCACATCTATTTGCAAATTAGAAAACTGCCATCTGAATACTCAGAACCTGATAACCCGTCATTCAAACCAATAATACAGACCAAAAGCAATTTTTTTATATAATGTGTAACAACTTTAATATTCTTAATTATCATCACTGGATATATATATATATATATATATATATATATATATATATATATATATATATATATATATATATATTAGCCTCTACAGTTTCTTAGACTAGAAACAAATTATTCTAACGGATGCACCGTTCAGCAGTATTACACTAACTGTTAGCGTCTATAGCAGTCCAACATTTTATATTTTATATTTTTTACTTTTATTTTACGGTGACCTCATTTTAAGTGATGATGGAGATGTAAATCAGTAAGAGGTTATAGCAATTTTAGGGAGACAAGTGAACATTTATCGAAGAGAAGAAAAGGTCAGAGAGTGAAGTGAGAAAGCGGCTATATCAGCAAATAAACATTGAACTTAGCAACTGCATTTCACATTTAGGTGACTGTAAAATTAACACCTGCGCCTAGTATATGTTTGTACAAAAAGAGTTCGTGAACAAACACGTAGGACGTACAGTATACTGTTTTGAATGATATAAAAACATGGGGAGAACAAGCTGAAAATAAATGAACAACTGTGAACAGAATATTAAACAAAAACAGAATCTCTATACAACTGATAACTTTCAAAAACATGTTTATGAAAACAAGAAAATTATACATTCACGAGAGATAATTAAATGGAATGAATATATATATATATATATATATATATATATATATATATATATATATATATATATATATATATATATATATATATATATATATATATATATCCTGTATACTTCTTTGAGAATATTGGAGATCGTCGAAAAAAGGAGCAGGAGAGAAGACAAATATTCACCTGGGAGAACAAATAGAAAAGAGCAGGGTACACAGAGAAAGTTAAACTCCGGATCGGCTAATGCGCAGAACACGGGTACCGAAGCTGTTCAGTTTATCGCATATGCTAAGAATTTTAGAATACCTCTTGATTTCCAGATAGAAAGATATCACTTTGTCTTATGTCCTTTTTCTTCTTCCTCATGACTTGAGATTGAGAATTGCATTATAGAAAGTATCTGAACTGATATATGGTGTCAACATGGATTATGAATTGGATTATATTGTCTTCAATACGATACAGTTACTTCAAATGTAGTGGCTAACTCTTGACGAAAGTATAGAAATGGGCTTCTTTAATGACTATATTACAATTATAAGTTATTGCATTTGTATGGGAATATACGAAAGAGATATTTTTTCATCAGTAATACTATACGACGTTGGGAGCGCAATATTAGTCCGACAAAACGGGTTCATATTTTTCCATACAAATGCAGTAACCTTCTTATTATATAGTCATTTCGTTTTCCTACCAAAGGCTTAATAATAAAAAAGCACTACAAGAAACAAAGTAACTAAATTTATGCTGTATTTCAAAATAAATAAACAGATTCATCAATACATAGTAACAATATTAATGTGGACATAGCACCGCCCAGCAACCTTTGAACTTCGTCGCGCGTTCGACAATAGTGTAAAAAAAATTATCGTTTTTGGTCTACTTAAAATTGAACTTTAGACTCATATTTTGAATAAATACACATTGAAGAAGCTTTTTCCAGTTGGATGGATTTTGTTTTTCTGTTGATCCGAATCATTTCTGCTTTTCTGTTTATAAATGTATTTATTGGGTCAATTCAGTGCAGTAAGGAGAATGTGATTTTAGTTGGAAATGAGGTCTAAATTCCAGTACAATTTTAGTGCATATACGGTTTTCCATAACATGGGTCGTGTCATCTGGATTTGCTGAACTAAGAAAGTGCATTTTGACGAAATTCAGGGTGCATAAATGTAAGTAAATTTATTACCATTCTTGGTACCCTCTGAAGAAGAAATGTTTATGCCCTGTCACTTGCATGCTCGATGTTGGAGAGATCCCATCTATGATCTATACAGCAAGTAGCGCTAGCCTAACACTGTATCAAAATAGTTAATCGGGGAAAATTGCAAAGCAGCTTTTGTGTGACAGACCATTTAGCCAGCGGAAATTATACTTTCTTTTTTCGTCTTGGCTTATTGGCTCTGATGCTCTTAGTTTCCTATCAAAATCTTCAGTTGCATTTTTTCTCGAATTTAGTGTTTTAGCTGACTAGAAAAATGGTACGTCTCTGATAGAGATGCGATATCCCTTGGCCTGAATGTGCTTTTCTATGCTATATTTTTTATAGACTCTAGAGAGCACTGGTCATGGTATGAACCATTCTATTTGCGAAGGGAGCCCCTAGTGGCCTAGTGGCCTAACGCGCTATCCGTTACGGATCACTGCCATCTCACCTCTGTCTGCGTGGGTTCGAGTCACGGATTCGGCCAATGTGGGTATGTGAGAAAGCTTGCCAGTAGCTTCTCGTGGGTCGGTGGTTCTCTCCGGGGTTTTCCGGGGTTCTTCCTCCACCATTAATACTGGCTTCCATGTATGTCCTATCGTGTGCTGAAAAATGGCGTTAAACCCTTAAACAACAACAACTATTTGCGAAAAGTTGCGAATATTTCTCCTAAATAATTGTTTAAATGATCAGATTGGTATTTTCAATTACTGCCTTTCTCACGTTTGTTATTCGACCGGTGGCCTAGTTGTAGAGCGTCCGCCTCGGATGCGGGAGGTCGCGAGTTCGAACCCCGGCTGAGTCATGCCAAAGACTTTTACAAATGGTACTAACAGCTGCCTCGCTTGGCGCTCAGCATTAAGAGGTTAGTGTTAGGACTTGTTGGCCTGGTGTCAGGATAATGTGACTGGGTGGGACATCATGCTACATGTCTGCGGCACGATGCCCCAGTACTAAACATCACTATAAGCTGTCACACTGCAGACATCGTAGCTATATGACTGAAAAATTGTTAAAGCTAAGTTAAACATCTAAATCACACACACACACACACACACACACACACACACACACGTTTGTTATTGACATTGCGAATATCACTTTCGTTCGTGTGCTTGTTTGAAAGTTTCGTTTCTGATTCAGTGAACTCGTTCACATCGTTAACTTTATCATCTTTACTTTCAAAATGACGAAACAGCTTGTTTAGTTCATTCTCAAACAAATCTAATCAACCAAAAGCTAATACGTCTACGACATGAGTGTACATGGTTTCTTTACAAAGTAGTTCCTAATACACTATACTATTTTTAGGCACACGTGTCGTATAGTATGAAACATAAATATTGAAAAATACTACACGAATCTGACAATATAAAGTTACATAATTTTTTTTTGCATATAATAAGACAGTCTATTAATGTAGCTGCTAATACAACCTTAAGACATACACTTGATTTACAATACGTCATACACCAACCATCAATCGATTCGAAATTATTGTTGCTTTTTCCTTAATCAATTCAGATAAGATTTTTACCAGGGCTTTTGATAAAGCAAAACTACCCTTGCGAATTTTTTTTTTTTTTTATAGTTCCTATTCTTAATTTTAAATAAATTTTAATCTCTATAATGAATAACACAATTTAAATTTTTTTTTAGAGTGTACATAATTTATCTACTAAAGGTTTTGCTCCTTTCTTTTCATATTTTCATTTATTTTATTTTATAACGGAGATCATTCAATCAAATCTAGAGATAATCTTTCATGTGTTTGTGGATAATCCTTAACATAATCGTGACGATGTCCTGAAATTTCTATATCAACATCCGCAATTCCGTCAAATTAATCTTTCCGGTGAATTATATTTTACTCAAAATATTTTTCTGTGCTATTTATTTGCCGACTTAAAGCGTTTTGCAGCCATTGGTTGGCACATTGCCCAGCTTTATAGATTATGCATAGGTAAATAGGCAATGCAAGATTTTGGAAATGAATTATCATATTCTCCATCATCCATATTTGTTTTCATCATTAAGATAAAGCTGTGCTTTTGCAGTGAAATAATACTTAATCATCCGTTAGAAACATGTCAACCTTAATTCTATAACTACGTTTTAAACTAACGTCATCTTGGTGCACTAAAGTAACGTGTAGGGTTTAATTTGTAGTTGTTTAAGCACACATATTCTTCAAAGCCATAACGTAACATTCGTGTATCCATTCTAGCGCATTAATCATTAGAACTCTGGAGTATTTTTCAATGAAATGCTCAATACCATCCTTAACGTAGTTGTAATCACATTTGTTCATTCCTATCCTGTAAGATTTTAATAATTTATTTCAAACGTTATATTTATTTACTAGCTTTAAACCTTTCAAAAGGAATACATAAACTCATATGGATAGATGGATTAATGTCTTTTCTTAAATATTTTCATTTCATACTACCAGTCCTATAGCAGGCTTTAAAATTGCTTTATAATTATAATCGTTTAATTTTTTCATGTTCTTCTAAAGATTCCCTCGTAAAACTAACACTATCTGTAAATCTTGTTGATCTTTATGTGAAGATTTCTCCTCCGTCTTTTTAAATAAATTTAAAAACTGACATATTTTTCTTCATTGTTTGCCATTAAAGTTACTTACTGTTCTGGCAAAAATTTTGCCAGCATCTTTATGAATAGGTGTGAATCATAACGAGATAGATTACGGTCGTTATGGGTTGGTATCGTATATTTGCGAGTTAGGTGATCGTAATATCTTACTTTATAATTTTTGGGGTAATAATTTTGTTCTTCACCAGAACCTGTTTCTTTTTCACAAATATGACCAACGAAGTTCAGTTAGGATGTCTTCCATCTTCTTTCCTGAATATATTTTCTTTAAGGCCCTAATTTCTCTAAGATAATTTTTAATCAAATGTAAATTTTCATAAAATTTAGACAAACAACTTTCACCTCTATACACTATTGACTCGTATAGATTTATATCAGGCTTGTTTCGATGCAACATTCCTAGATATTTCAACTGTCTACGATTCATTAGGACTTTGTTTGCAATTATCTATTGAAATGATTATACTCTCAACATCACAATACAATGGAAATGGAACTTTAAGTTTATTTTTATCGTTTTTAGGTATATTATTTTAACAGATCCCTTTTAAGTCATCATATATCTATTTAATTGTGAACATTATTACATACTGTTACGACTCTACGGCCTTAAACTAAGAAGCAGAAAAAGCACAACCAACACGTTTTGTAAAATTCAATAAATATTTTATTCTCTAATTTATAAAATGAAAATTTAAGAGGAACTTACAGTATTGTGAATTGAATCCCAAATAATCCTTACAGTTATAAAACAACTCCAAAAGTATAGACTATTCTGAAAGAATTCCAATAGTCCTGAATGTGCCGACGCACCAATAGCCACAAAAAATTTCATGTACCAACAGTCTTGTTGTATCATAGTGATGTAATCGAGAATGTCTTTGAATGAATTCACAATAATCCTAAAATAAGTGTTTTAGTCCAATCAGTCAACGAGCACCTTGTAATTCCAATAAATAATTTAAATAATGACTCCTCTCAAATTAAATCTGAACACAATATTAAACGATTTCAGACTGATATTAAAAAGAGGAATGAATAATCTTGTTTATCTCAAACTTATATACATCCACACCTGACCTATGTCGCAATTACCTTTTCTAAAAAAAAACCTCCATCATCTTAATAGAAAATTACCCCAAACTGTAAACACATTCGTTTCTAGGAACTTCCAATGGCATAATCAAGGCTGGGTCTTGTAAACAACATATATATAGCTTACTAACAAGACAAACATGGGAGTAGTCAGAAACGACTCTACCTTCAATTAGAAAGATCAAACACACAATACAAATAAAATATACCTAAAATACAAATTTATGAGAATTTAATTTAGATTTCAAATTAAAATTGGGTAAACAATTTTACTGATGCAAATTTGCTCAGATGTCACTTACATTTAATGAGGTTAATTTAGATAATTTTTTGCATGCCACATTAGTGTCAATATTTCCCTTCAATTATGATCAAAATATGTATGTGTGTTTCTCTCTTTTTTTTAAGAATATTGTCGTTAGTCTTACAAACTTTGTTCTTAATCCTTGCTCTCAAGAACTCGTTCGATTTTCTCACTTTGTGTAATCATCCCATAAATATTTAATGTCATGT